>ML809433.1:0-11296 GCA_009831015.1 Picea engelmannii | reverse complement strand
TAAATGAAATATTTTCCATTATTACTCGCCACCCCATGCCATAATTGCATAATCTCCATGTTATTACCATAATCAGAAATCCCCAACCCCAATAACAACCATCTCCTCTGTAATTGCAACCAATCAAAGTTAGGTGAAAGAGAAACCATGGGAGGATCCCTAATACACAGAGAATCGTCAGAAGCACTACTACTTGAAGCTTATGACAATATTGTGTAAATTCTCCACCAGGCTGGATGGATGGAGTATGTACAATGTTTGCAGGAGTATGACGATGAATTTTCCTTAGAATTCGCTCTGAATTTCAAAGTAGAACAGTGTCACATACCTACTACCTCAATCAAATTTTTCGTTGATTTCCGCAGAATCAAAACCCCCGAATTACCTATGGAGGCTTAGCGCAAGCTAGCTCTTTCTCTCTCCATTCCCATGTGATCGCGGGTCATTATCACAGTTCAAATAAATGCAGTGTCTTTTGTATTTCGCGCCTCGACGCTACAGTGATGTCGAATCGTTCGACTCTGCAACCGCCGAACCCCGACAGGGCTAGCGATCGGTCAATAGGGATGAATCCCTATAGGGTTAGAAAATGGACAATAGGAACAAATCCCAACAGGGCTAGAGAACAGCCAATGAAAACAGGCCCCGTCGCACGGGTAAGTGGAGTACAGGTGGCAGAGGGGAATTGCGACACAGTAGTCAACAGGACAGGAGGGGGCCCCATTTCACACGCCACACTATTCCGGACCCCCCCCACCTCACTAAAGGCAGAATGGCCAGGGGGGTTCGGAATTCACCTGAGCACTGTTGATCACGGTGAATTAATCTCAACCGTTCGTGAGTTGCACGTCCGATTCCGGACCCCCCCCCCCACCGTTAAAGGCAGAACAACAAGGGGGATCCGGAATGAAACCTCAGCCGTAGATCTAGGAGGGTGGACTCTGGCCATCCAGATCTGCTCGTTTCTTACCTTAATGCGCACTCACGCCCCAGCTTAAAGCCGACATCTCTTCCTCACATCTGACAGTCGTTACAAACCCTGAGATCCTCCGAAAGAATCTCGTCCTTTCATCGAGACTTATCATCACGAGAGTCCGAACTCTCGATCACGGGGCTCCCGAATTCCTGATCCCTGGTTCCCCGATGTGGCAAATCTTTCGACACGTAGCCTTCGTAAATTTGGTCAGTCCAGATCTGTCCCGGGATTTCCACCATGGAAAGCCCCGATCTCTCATCATCAGGATTCCCGATTTCCTGAAATGGGTAATCTTACGACACGTGGCCTCCATCATTCGGACAGCTTAAATCTATTCCAGGGTTTTCACCATGGAAAATCCCGAACTCTCGTCATCAGGATTCCCGATTTCACGATTCCCGATTTCCCGAAATGGGAAATCTTACGACACGTGGCCTCCGTCATTCGGACGACTTAGATCTATTCCGAGGTTTTCACCATGGGAAATCCTGAACTCTCATCATCAGGATTCCCGATTTCGTGATTCCTGATTTCCCGAAATGGGAAATCTTACGACACGTGGCCTCCATCATTCGGACGGCTTAGATCTATTCCAGGGTTTTCACCATGGAAAATCCTGAACTCTCGTCATCAGGATTCCTGATTTCGCAATTCTCGATTTCCCGAAATGGGTAATCTTACGACATGTGGCCTCCGTCATTCGGACGACTTAGATATATTCCGGGGCTTTTGCCCCTATACACTGGGGTCTTAATCCTCGGGTAACTCCTGATAGATCCAACAGTTGTCGGGTTTTCCAGACGAGATCTGACAACTCAGATTGGTTCCTACCCGTGCATTCTTCCACGACTCCTTGGACGTGGAAAAATCAACGGTCCAGATACTCCCATGGACCTTAGAGATCTACGGTCCCGAATTCTTTGTTGTCCACGAATACACAGAGAACAAAGGGGTAAGGCATTTAACACCCTACTTACTCCTACCAAGCTAACGGTCATGCGTGACCACAGGTTTCCCGATGGAATCTTGTCCGTTGATTAACACCTATCAAGGTTAAGACACTTAACACTCCATCTTCTTCCTCCAATCTGACGGTCGTGAGTGACCGCAGATCTCCCAATGGGATCTCATCCGTCGATTCGATACTTCATCCTTATGCTGCCATCTCGGGTGTTCAAGAGGATCGTTCCTCCTCGTGCAGGGTTACTAAGGCCTTACGCCTTCACATCCTCTTTCCCAGTTCTTGATGGGCTTTTCAAGGAGGGTATCTCTATGGGGAGGTTCACCCAGGGTACTATCTGAGGAAGATAAGGGTATCGTCCTCCCGAGAACCAGACGTGAAGTCTGAATTAGATCAGTACGCATATAAATAACGATTCATGAGGACATAAACCATACGCAGTCTTTCCATACAAATATGCAACTACTAGTACTGATCAAAATACCATACAAACATTCTTATAATGAAATCATTCACAGTTTCACAACTTATGAGCATAATTATCAGAATACATATATTTCAAGATGCCAAAGGCAAAACACTTATCAGAAATAACACCAGGGGTCAAGAAACTGCTGAGAGGGGTGCTCGTTTCCACCCAACCGTAGGCTCAGCGACTCCCAGCGGATTTACCACTAGCCACCCCTGAGTTGAGACCACGATGTTGTGAGACTGCGTCTCTGTTTTCCAGTGTCCGGGAGCGAAGGTTACTCTCCTTCCTCTGTGTTATCACTCACTCTGCATATTGCCAGAGTTCTCTTCTTCCCCTCGCATCTACCCCCAATCGCTTCCACCCCATGCCTTATCCTCTTGCGAGGTTGCGTGTGGTGCGATTTCCCTCGCGTTGGTCAGTCATGATGGCTCTATGGATGGGCGGTTCACCTCCCTATTCCTCATTAATTCCTGAGGAGCCATCAACCTGCCAGCCTGCGAGACATTTAATTCGGGGCCAGCGAGCCGCTTTTGGTTCTCCGGGCCAGTGAAGTCCAAATACAATATTAATTCTCGGTGGAAGTTAACGCCACCTTTCCAGGTGCCTTCCACTGCCATCGTGGTCTCTTTTTCTGCACATCCCCTCTCAGCAGTCCTACAATATAAATTCATAATGTTATTCACATTTATTGACCTTTTCCATAAGGTCCATTCACATCACATATTCACATTCATGAGTTTACCACAGTTCTGGCCAGTCCAGTTAATTTTTTACAAACTGGGGGAAACAGGGTGTTACAAACAGTTTATGGTAGTAGGCACCTGGGTGGAAGTAACAGAAGAGACAGTAGCAGAGATTACAAGTTTTGCATGGAAAAGTGAGAGATGGTACTCCAGGCGAACCTCCGAACCCAAAACCCTGTGACAATTTCTCGAGCCGGAAGAGGCCCTGATAAAGAAGGGCACAAGATTAAAAATATGGTCTCTACCGCACCCTTGGTAGGATGTGGCCATATTCGTGCAGCGTTATTTCACATGTGAATGTCGCTACATGGTCGTTTACCTTCAACATATCTGACTCCTAGACCACCTCAAACACGACTAACCCATCAATGTGTAATATTTCCTTTTCTGGACCTTGCAAACCATTGCAACACTCGCACAAAGATTGAAGCATCCCAGAGACGTTATTTCGCACCATTGGCTTATCAAGTTGTTGGTGGAATGTGCCCTACATAGGGAATGTCGCACGTGGAATAACATTGTTCAGCCACCAGTTATTTTTTCCAAGGATGTAGTGGTTGCACTTCAGGCATCCACGGAAGCAGTGGTTGCACTTCCGACATTGGGAGAAGCAGAGATTGCATCTCCACCTCCAAGCAATAGTGCCATAGATAAAGTAACCCCAGATGCTAACACTCCTCAACCAAAGAGACCCAAAAGGACAACTAGGGAAAGGGGCCATAGTGCTGCAACTCTTACAAAGGAAGGCCATGACAATGATGTAGAGACGACCGACAATAAACCCCCTACAGAGAGAGTAAGAGGGTTAAAAAAGAGGCAACCCCATATTCCAAAGAAAAGAAGAACGAGGCAGACCTCCACGACTGCAACTCAATGCAAACGACAAAATCCTGCTAAATTGAAAGAGCAAGCATAGAAGGATGACCTAGAACTTGATGAAGCAATGGAGACAAAACCCTCCACTGACATGCAAGAACCAGCAAAGGGAACCAACATGAAAGATGACGAGGGAATTGACATAGAGGCCCTTGTTGACCCACAAGAACTGGCAGGAGGCACTCTTGGAGAAGAGCTTACCTCCATCCTTGGGGTATATACAAATGAAGAAGAACTAGAAGAGAGCATTTATGGGGAAAAACCTATCAAACTACAAGAATAATAATAAAAAAAAAAACAAAAGCAGAGGCTCCTGCTGATCCACAAGAACCAGCAGAGAGCACTCCTCAAGAATAGTCTACCAAACCTCAAGAATCACAGATAGAGGAACCAAAGTACTCTGCCAATTCACAAGAGAAAGAAGAGCATGGACTAGAGGATCTTGTTGACACAACAAGAAAAACTTTTGGAGATGAGTTTGTCAATGCACAGGAACCAAAACTAGATATTGTTGAGCCTGAAAGGAAGGTTATTGCTACATCCTAGGTAAGTGTTCCACATTCTTTACCTATTTATGCATCTCATATAAAACAAAATAGGATGCTAAGGATGAAAAATCAGAATATACAAATCAACCTTAAGATGTTGAAGGATGAACTTGATGAACAAAGGGCACCTGAGAAATCAAGTTACCTTGCAACAAGTCCTCTTGCTGCAGGGGAACCCTCTCTTCATCTAGAAGAGACAACTCAAATAAAGGAAATAAAAGAATTAATTTTCCAAACCACATATGTTATATTGGTTAATAAAGCTAGCTAGACTGGAATAAAGCAGGGACTAGCAGAGGAAAAAGAAATTACATGAGGTAATAACACTTATGAAAAAGAGGAACATAGTCATCCAGAGGAAGTGGGGGAGGTGGATTGTAGTATCAACAACCTCCATGTAAATCTTGATTTCTCTAACCTTGACTGATTTTTGGTTGCAGAGGGACATGCAACAATTTTGGGCTAGGGGAGATGACTGGTGCCTAAATTGGCATACTTTCAACACCTGTTTAATACCCTTTTCCTTACCATGTTTCCACTGTTCACTCTTTTTTGATATCTTTCTCATCTAGTATGCCTTACTTTTTCACATAGGTATGAATATTCTTCCGTATGTCATTTATATGTTGTTCTTACATGTTTCTTAAGGAAAAATGTAACCTTCTTGCACTTACATTGCTATGCAAAAACAATTATAGTGGTTGCAGCTCCCTGTGGGAGCTACAAATCCTCTACAAGTGCTACAACTCCGAGCATGATACAATTGTTGCAACTCTGAGTACGATACCGTTGTTGCAACTCTAAGAAAAAGTCTGACAACACATTAGTCAGTGTTACAACCGACAATTAGGGAATGTTCCTCACATAGAAAGGGGATAGGAGGCAAGTTGACAACCAAAAGAGAGAATAGATCACCTACCAACCCTTGCCCAGTTGATCCAAGTCAGCATATGCCCGATCTTTCATAAAAATTGGCAATATTAATGTAAACAGATGAACAATTTGATTCTCTTAGTTGTTCATCCATCCCTTTGTTTTATTTTAGACATTAGTTGTATTGTATAAAAACCTCAGCTTCCCTAGAGCTTGGGGAATTATTCTGGTGATAACATTCGATTGTTATTGTAAACTTAAGACTTCTGCAATACAATTTCCTTTTTTCTCTTGTTCGTGTGATGGTTTGTTGAGTGTTTGTGCTATTTTGATTTCACAATCCAGTGCCTTGTCTAAGGGGGTAGGGCCCCCACCTTAGTTAGGCATTGCCTTTACATTAAAAGTAGGATTAACATTTTGTTGTTGTTCCTTTAATTTCATATTTATTTTATCTCCTTATATTGCTGCAATTCCATATTTTGTAAATAGTTAGTTGTAATTCCGGTGTGGATAATATTTAGTTTCTTTGTGTTATGGATTATGTAATCATTGTTGCAACTCAATGTTGATTCAATCTCTATTAGTTTTTAATCGCAGACGTTGTTTCAACTCTCGTTGCTTCAATTCACGTTGCAGCTCTGTTGTTGCAACTCCACTTGCAGCTTTACTTTATTTTGTTTTCCTTCAGATTTATGACAACTTTGTTCTTCAATAGTTTGGGATTGATATTCTATTAATTTTTCAAATTGTCATTGAATGTAAGGATACACAACTATCACAACAAGTCAAGATCATAATCATACTTTAGCAAGTCACCATTAGATATTAACATAATATTTTTTTCTGCAGGTGTGATTTAATTTCCGCAAGTGTGATTTACTTTCCGCAAAGTGTGATTTACTTTTCGCAAGTGTGATTACTTTTTGTAAAGTGTGATTTAATTTTCGCAAGAGTGATTTATTTTCCACAAGTGTGATTTACTTTATGCAAGTGTGATTTACCTTCTGCAAGTGTGATTCCCTTTTCCTGCAAGCCTGACATTTATTTTCCCACAATTCAAGAAATAATGTATATTGGTGACTTAATTGAGCATCTTAAAATCTTTATTTGTGACATTAAAAGTACTACAACTCCGTAGCAATTACAAAACTACACTTGCATATACAGTGCACGACAGTTCGTAAGTGGGATACAACCTCTGATTGATAATTGAATGCTCAACTCTTCAGTTTCTTACTAAATTAATTAGGAAGTAATTGAAAATTCCATCACTTATTGATCCAAGCCACACTTTGTTTTTCATCTTTGTCAAATTTGGGTAACTCTAGTTTCAATCTCATTGGGTAGTCATACATTGGTTGAGTTGAATAAGGTGGTGGTTGGTAGACATAACAATTGGGAAACATACTTGTTTGCATGTTAGTTGCAGTCATAGGGTTAGGTTGCAGAGGAGTGGTAGAGGCACTTGGAGAGTTGGGTTGTTGAGGAGTGTGCGCCAAGGATTGTTTGTCCCTAAGTTACTTCTCAATTCTATCTAACCATGAAGTTATTTGGTCTTCTATTTTTTGTTTAATTCCTCTCTCATCTCTATTATCATCTTATCCATGCTATGATTCATTTCATTTTTTATGTCTGTAGTGATCTCATCCTTGAGATTGTGCATAATCTCATGTTTAAGATCTTCATTTTTTTTCTAATTTTTTCATTTAACTCTTCCTGGTTTTTACCAATATTTTATTCAAGCTTTTTGTAATTTTGTTTGGACTCTCTCTCCAGTTTCTAAATCCTTTAATTAATTTAAACCATTTTTCTCATTGTGGGAGGAGTGTTTTTTGGCTCAATTTCACTGAGTCAATTTGTTGTTGTACAGATTAATGTTTCCTTGAGTCTTTTTTTTTTCCAGAACTGTATGGCTGACTATGATGGTTGAAGTACATATTATATAGAAATGCATAAATTGTGAAATCATATGGAATTAATTGTACTATTTCTATTGTCCCTGAGGTGTAGGACAGTCGGTGACATAGTGTGTTGTTAAGGCACTCTGTGATGTTAAACTCACTGGTTTGAAACCTGCGGGGACAACAAATCCATCCATGTTAAGGGTTGGTGTGGCTCAGGACGGGTGCGATCCCGGGTGATTTTGAAGGTTTAGATGCCCCTGCTTTGCGGTTTCTCAGCCACAGGCTAGTCTCACAAGTCACAGACAAACTAACAAAAAAAAAAATTGTACTATTGTTATTAATTAATTAATTAATTATATGGTCACTGCTAATTTAATCGTATGACGACTTAATTTAAATGTACAGTTCACTGGATTTGGTACAATGTGTACATGATTCATACGGTTCAATAAATTAATTACTTGTACGAGATATCAATTGATAATTTATTAATTATACGACTCAATTAATTAATTAATTTGTACAAGTGGTGCAATTAATTGCACTCAATTAAATGCACGGTGTTGGTATGGATCGGGTAGAGTACAATGGTTGGTACAAATCAGAGCAAGGTACAACAACTGTGGTTAATCTATATGGAGGCAGTCCTAGTTAAGGTGGACGGCGACATGTACGGACAAAAGTAGGTAGATTATTGACAATTGTGTGGCTGGCAACAAAAGCGGTACGAACAACTGCTAGACTTTAATACAATTATACAATGTTGTATGACTAGAATGAACTCGCTCTGATACCAAATGTAGCATATCCGTAATTTAATTTTCTCAATAGGCAAGTAGTAATAAAATATAATGTATAACAATATATAATTGAATGATAAGATGATATACATTGAGAGGGCCCTGTCTATAGATATAGCCTAAGGTGACTTTTAACGAAGAGTAGTGACTTATTATTATCATTATTTATTATGTTTTAATCTATTATTTTTAGCTTTATTTATTTATTACTATCTTAGACTTTTATATATAACATTAAGATTATAGATTATAAAATGCTTCTGGATTTGCTTAATTCCCTCCAAGTTTCTCTAGAAATGTTACAACCCCAAACTTACATTTATATAAGGTAACTGGAGTAACAAGTGTGTGAAAGAGGGCTTTGTTTTTCCCCCATAACAAAAAATATGATGCTTCATAGGTGTTCTCTAGACCAAAATATGTTTCCCACCCTCCATTGATCCTTTTATCAACACTATGTTCTAGTTGAGCTTGTAATGAAGGTCAACTCCAAGATACTTGTGTGAGTTAACTTCCTCTAAGTTGTTACTATCATACACAGAATCAAGGTAACTGTGTTCTTAGATGTGATAATCATAACCTTTGTCTTATTAGCATTTATTGATATACCATAGTTAGAATATAAATGTTTTGAGAATTCCTCGTTGCTTTTCAATATTAGAGGGGTTCTTCCCAAAAGGAACAATTTCATTAGCATAAGGAAGAAGGATGTTGACAATCCCGGCCAGAGTAGTGCTAACACAACCTTCTTGTTCCAAACATGCCTCTAACTAGTCAATATAAATACCAAAAAGGGTAGGGTGCAATGGACAACCTTACTCAACCTCTCTACAACAATTAATTTCTTATGACCAACCCTCGTTATTCTTGAATCTAGCAATTAATTTCATCTACAACCTAATCACAACAATTCTCAACCCAGAAGGAACCTTTATATCTTCTATTCTCTTCCATAGGTTATTTATAGGAACTATATCAAAAGCTTTCCTAAAGTCAATGAAGCAAGAAAGGAGTTTCGTTTTATTATTTTAGCTCCTTTGCAGTAATCATAAGAGTGAGTACTCCATGGTTGAATGATGGCTTCTAAAGCCAACTTGGCCTTTTTTTCCATGACTTTATAACCATAAGTTAAGCTTATTTTCCTCATTCTATATAACTTGGCTAAAAGAGGACTATTTGTAATAGTCTATAATTTGAGGGGTAAGTTTTTTTCACCACTTTTAAATATAGGAACAGTGATGCTTTCAATCTAAGGTTTAGGGAAATCTTATTTGAATGTTATATTTAGAAGTCCATGAATGTGGGAGATAATAACAAAGCCTCCATTTTTTTGGTATTTCTCCTTGATAACCTTCAGTGATGTCATTAGCTTTCCCTTTTTCCAGATGCTTAACTCCAAATTGAATTCCATCCAAAGCGAAAACCTCTTGCTTTGTAAGTAGTTTGAAACACTAGGGGATTCATAAAGCTTTTTAAGGTATGAATTCCAATCACTCATAGCGATTGTGTTATTTTGTTTAGATTTTAGAGTTATAATTTGTCTCCGTAATTTTTAATGTTCAGATTTAGAAAGTGTTAAAAGTTTAGGTACGTCGCTAATTATGTAATGTCCCATTTTTCTTTTAATCAATGCTTTGTAATTGTTAGTTTTTATAGATTTTAGGGACTTGTAAGAGGCTTCCTTGATAACATTCCTAACAAAATTGCAATCTTTTTCATACCAAGGGTTGGCCATTCAGTTTTCATTTTTACAAGAAGTTTTGAAAGAATGCTTGTTCATACAAGTTTAGAGTTTTGTTGTAGAGTTCTAATAAATGTCAACAATGTTGATGTTACTTATTGAGTAATTTAATTCCTTTTCTAAATCCATTAAAAATGATCAGATTTGTTTTTGTGAAACATAAAGTGCTTTTCATTATTAGAACTATTTTCCATGCGATTTTATGCATGTAAATGTTTAGAGTTAGAATTAAGAGTGTGTGATCTGAGTTGGGCTCATGATCATTCAAGATGTTAAGATTAACAATTTCATTACAGAAAGGGATATCTGATATAACATAGTGTACCACATTATTGCCAATCATGTTCCAAATGCCATGAGTACAAGTAATTGGTTAGATTGTGGCCACTGCCTTAAACCATTGGAAATTATTAGGACTTGACAACTACAAAGTTTGATCAAATTGACATTGAACAAATTTTCACCTAAATCTTCAGAGATTCTCTTATGCATACTAGATCAAGGTACTCATCTAACCATAAAGGGTCAGGGTTAGAGATGTTGCTTAGGATTATAAATTGATTACTTGTTGTTCTAGACTAACTTCCCCTGGAAAAACATTATTACCTTGATTTCTTAGATTAGGAATATCATGCTCTAAGCCATTGCGGGGGCTATTTTTATCTAAATTATTTGTCTTATTAAAGTTAGAATTCATAAGTGAAAAACATATTGTTATATATATATATATATATATAATGAGTAAGGTTATGCCTTACGTGAGGGGTGGTAGGTGCGGGGAGGAGTCTCCATGATCCTGGAGGAAACAAGGTTGTCTACTACACCTAAGGGCTTGGAAATATATCAAGTAATCTCATCGAGGCTTAATCGTTTTGGCAGGGTCTCATCATCGCAAAGGAAGAAGGTATTAGAACCTTGATAGCGTTTGGAAACTTTATATTGATTATTAAAGAAATGATTGATCAAGCTAAATTGGGGGGAGACAAACTGAACTCTCTCATATATAGAATCAAATGAATCCTCTCCCATTTCGATAAGATCTTGTTTTATCACATAGAAAGGGAGTTTAATGGTGAATCAAACCATTGGGTTAAGGTGGCATCCTCCCTAGGCTATGATATTCTAATTAAAAACGAGGTTCTTATCCTTAGCTCAATCCCATGACAACATTTAATGGCGCCTTTTTCAATATGCATTCACTTGTAATCAACAACTGGAAGCAGTTTGGGAAGGACAACATGTGGCCTTTGCAGCTCCCACACTTGGTCCAACAAGCTTCACTCTAAGTAATTCAACGAATAAGAATGAATTCACACTTGAAATATGGGACATTTATGACCATGCGACTCAATTGGGGTTTTTCTCTGGTTGATTTGGCCTGCAATTTGAGGAATGGGATATC
>ML809432.1:111631-122275 GCA_009831015.1 Picea engelmannii | reverse complement strand
TTCTTAGAGTCATGTCATCAAACAACCACTCTGGGAAAGTGTGTGTCCTGTCAAAACCACACTTACCACAAATCATAGCAATATTTCGAATCATAAATTAAATAATAATTATAACTTATAGCATACACTATATTCTTGATGTCTACGACATCCATGTTACCTCATCACTGTAGTCATTTGGATATCACATAGCACATCAACTTGTAGGTTAATTTACCAATAACTCATATACATGTATATACATCATAATTTTATATAAGAATTCATATTTGTATTGATGTTCAATTAATAAATGTATGTTTATTTTTATCATGTCTTACATTTGTTATGCATTCTCAACATAACTTTGAATCAGTATCCATGTATTTAAATTCCACATCCTAATTTGCATGTTTATGCAAATCAAAGAATTATCATCATCATGAACATATAGCATTTAAAATAATAGTATGAAACACATCACTAGGTCCATATGTACACTTCTCACATGTCTATATCAATATTTTTGAGTCCAAATAGTTGTTAAGAAATGAATTACTAAGATGAGAAAAATCAAAGTTCTAACTACTTAAACCCAAAATATGGGGCGTTACATTGGACCTATCCCACCAGGGGTGCCACCAGACAGGGTGTGTGAGCATATAATTGAGTTGGAGGCAGGAGCAAAACCAGTCATCAACACACTATACAAGCATCCAAATAAGTATAAAGACGAGATAGAGAACTCCATCAAAGAGCTCTTGGATATGGGGCACATCAGGCCGAGCTCTAGCCCTTTTTCTTGTTCAGTAGTATTGGTCAAGAAAAAAGATGGAACTATGCGCATGTGCATTGACTTCTAGGCATTGAATAAGAAGACCATAAAAAATAGGTACCCTATACCAAGTATTGATGAGTTGTTGGACGAATTACATGGGGTTGTCTACTTCACAAAAATTGACCTACACTTGGGCTACCACCAAATCAAATTGAGGGAGGAGGACATCCAAAAAACTGCGCCTTTTAGATGTCATTATGGTCATTATGAGTTATTGGTGATGGATTTTGGGTTAACCAATGCCCCAACCATGTTCCAATATTGTATGAACCATGTCTTCAACAAGAAGTTAAGGAAGCACCTTTTGGTATTTTTGGATGAATTTTTCATTTATAGAAGGACGTGGGAGGAACACCTTCAGCATGTGAATCAGATTTTGTCTATCATGGAGAAGCAATCACTATATGCTAAAGAGTCCAAATGTGAGTTTGGAATGACAAAGGTTCTTTACTTGGGACACATCATCGGAGCAAAGGGGGTATAGGTACATCAAGATAAAATTAAAGCAATTATGGAGTGGCCTACTCCTAAGACACTCACAAACTTAAGGGAATTTCTAGGCATGTGCACTTACTAAAGGAAATTTGTCAAAGGGTTCTCTCAGCTTTGTGCACTCTTGACCGATTTGACTAAGAAGAGAACCTTCAAATGGAGTGAGGAGGCTCAATTTACATTTGACAAGATGAAAAAGGTAATGAGCACGTGCCCAGTCTTAGCCCTACCAGATTTCAACCATCCTTTTACCTTGGAGTGTGATGCCTCGGGAGAAGGTATAAAGGCCATACTGATGCAAAACAAGCACCCTCTTGCCTATGAGATTTGAAAACTCAGGGGATTGAGCTACTTTACATAATCTATGACAAAGAAATGATGGCTATCATGCATGCTCTGGCCAAATTCAGGCAATACCTGGTAGGTGCATGGTTTGTGGTCAAATCATATCATAACAGTCTTATGTACCTATTGGAGCAGAAGGACTTAAATGAAAGACAATAGAAATGGGTAAGTAGAATACAGGCCTATGACTTTGACATTTAATTTGTCAAAGGGAAGAACAATGTGGTGGTTGATGCATTGTCTAGGAGGCCATCCATTTATGCCATGACAAATGTGACTGCACGACCTACCCAAAACCATTGTTAGTGACAAAGATAGCAGATTCATGAGTACATTCTGGTAGGATTTGTTCAGACTAGTTGGTACGACCTTGACCCCTAGTAATAGATATCATCCTCAGATGGATGGACAAACTGAGATAGTCAACAAATGGGTGGAAGAATATCTCAAAAATTATGTGGGAGGGCAGCAAAAAGCGTGGGTCAGGTGGTTACACTTGGGAGAATACTGCTACAACACCACCCATCACATGTCCATAGGCATGACACCATTCAGGGCATTATACAACTATGATCCACTCTCTTTCGTGGAGATTGCTTTTGCTGACAGCAAGGCTCCAATGGTACATTATTGGGTACAACAGAGTCAGGACATCCTCAGAGAGCTGAAGGATAATTTACAGAGAGCACATAACCATCAAAAGGTCCAAGCAGATAAACACAAAGTTGAGAGTACCTTTTAGGTTAGTGATTTAGTCTATCCTAGGCTCCAACCATACAGACAGGCTTCTATAAAAAGAAGCAGAGCAGAGAAGTTACAACCACTTTTCTTTGGACCTTACAGGATCAACATAAGGGTAGGGGTTGTAGATTACAATCTAGAGCTTCCACAGGGAAACAAGATACACAATGTTTTCCATGTGTCCTTCCTGAAGAGAGACATCGGCCAACACATCACACCCCTTGAGGTGATGCCTTATTAGGATGAAGAGAGGCAATTGGTTTTGATTCCAGAGGACATATTGGAGGTTTGGGAGAAGAGGCTCAGGAAGAGAAGCATCAAAGAGTACCTGATCAGGAGGAAGGACTTACCCATTGAGGATGCCACGTGGGAGAATGAACATGTGGTACGTGAGATAGGTTTGGAATTGCTTGAGGACAAGAAATTTCTAGCAAGGGATACTGTAATGTCCCCCACCTCTTGATGAAGAGGTTTGGGAAGACTTAGTGGTCTAGGCATCCCCACTAGACCATAGTCTCACACAAAGGGGAAAGTCAACAAAACTAATTTTATATTTTAAAGTTAACTTAAGGAAAAGGTAAAAAGCGTTAAAAGGTAACTCGATGAAGGAATACAACATTAGAGGTTGAGTTAGGATTTGACCCTAGGGGTTAACTTAACTCAATAGGGAAACAAAAAAAATGTATAAAGAGAAGGCTAGGGCGCACCTCTCATTTCATCTTGGATATTTGGTATTTGCTTGATGATGCTCTTGAGCATACAGTTTTGAGGGTTTTGATATTACAAACCCTAGAGAACAAATCAATGGTGAAATATTCCACTCACCTTGTTCCAATATTGGTCTCGAGGATTAAATACTCCACCCACACCATTCTACATCCATCATTTATTCAGAAGGATTAACAGGGCCATACCAGTTAGGGTTTTCCAGCAAGGGCACACCATTTGTGGAAGAACAGTTCGATCCAACCTATTGAGGAAGATTTGGGAGAATTCAACATTAGGATTTTGCTTGCAGGCACTTACTCATCAATTTGGAGGCTTCCTTGAGGAGTTATCACTTCCCTATCATTGTCTGGAGGTTGGGACGGCTTTAGGAAAGAGAAGACGATTTGGTGATTCAATGATTTGCAGATCTAGGAGGATATACCTCAGATATGAACTTGAAACTTCTCTTAGGGGTTTGTGACTGATTGATCCATCATCCTAGAGAGTTTCAGTTGATTAAGAGACCTTATTCAACCAGACTGAATTATTGGCCATATTCAGGGTCTTAGGAGGGCCGTACTAGTTTGGAGTTTCTGCAGTTGGAGGAGGAGGCATCAATATTTGGGCTCCATACTTTAGGAGGAGGCTATTATTTCCCTGATCTATCACTTGGAGGCATTTGGAAGCATTTGGGAGTCTTCATCTTCAGGAGGGATGAACCCTTGGTCTCTATCGTCTTCAGTAGGTCGTACCAACAACTTGAGGGTTAGGCTAAACCCTAGTTTTGTATTGGAGCATTCATCTTATATTGTAGCCTTTGGGAGGCTTACTTTGTATCTCCGGGAGCATTTTGTATGCAGATCATATTATTTTCTTGAAGCCATCTGAAGCTATTCCAGATCTACTTCTCTATTGTATCAGGTGCTTTCTTTCTTATAATAAAGTTCAGATCTTGTGTATTGTTGAGATCTTCATATGTTGAAATGCTTATTGTATAAATGTGGTTGGATAACTGAATAAACCCTAAGACTAAAATGTTCATGGCCAACCTACATACACAACAATAAACAATCAACTTAGTGGTCAGTTTGTGTTTCCAAGCGAAACATTGGCTTGGGAACATCACACTGGTCCTTTCTTCATTAACTGATTTTTCTCCTTGGGATCCGGAGGAGGTTTATTATCCTCATCAGAGGGAAAGTTGGGTTCATTCGACATAATGAACCCTCTCTTATAGTTTTTACATTCTTTCCTCTAGTGATATCATGGCCACTACTTTCAAGGCTTCACCCCCACAGTTAGTTGTTTGGCTATTCAAACAATAATACATTTACACTGTTACCATGCCATAACATGGTAATCCTAATTAATGATTAATTACAAGTTGGGTGGGGGGGAGGAACAGGGGTGTTACAATCCCCTCCCCCTTAAAAGGAACATTGTCCTCAGTGTTATTTCTCGGTAACACCTATCATGGCTTTCTCATTCAACTGCTTCAGAAGTCTTGACCTTCTTTCTGGTCAGGTCCGTTTTTAGACTCTTAACCTTCATCACCTTCCTTCAATAATTTTGGGACAAAAAGCATATTAATCACAATTTTATGCGAAAACATCTTACTGTTGTTCAAACTTTAAGAGAAAAATTTCATAATATAGCACAATACTTATCTGTGCAGTTCATGGGTTTGCATCCACATGGTTGTCTTGTTATCAAGGCTCACTTTTTTTTCTAGACATACTCATTATGTGCATGATCCCAATCAATTGTTTACAAGAACTATAAAAGTATCCTCTTCCTTGCGGTCACTCACCCTCTAGGCCCAAGCTCTGGCATCCCCTTCTCTGCTATACAGTTCTTTGGGTGATCCATCTTTCCTTTCCAAGGTTTTCTCGCACATGAATAATTCCAATGACTTCATCGAGACTTACAGTCGAGGCATTCGTCATATTTTCTCTACCGAGGCGTCCCTCCAGCTTGTGTTACCTCAACACAACATATTCTAGGCGGTCATGACTTACCACGGGGTTCTCATGTCTCAACAATGGCCTCTTTCATTCTTTTCATCTTGACAACCTTCATTTGTCCTTTCTGGACATATATTTTTGTCTCACCTGTATCACAGGTATACATAAATTCATGAGACATCTTCATAAATTTTAAATTTTAGAATGTTATTGCAAATATGTCACCCATAGATTTTCCAATTTCCTCATTTATTTTTATATATGTTCCATACATAACTCGATTTACCAATTATGGGACTTTTCTTCCCATAGTAGTTTGGCTCAACATGCAATTTTGGTCTTCCTTATGGGCTTACAACACTTCCATATACAAGACCCTTTACTTCTTGCAATTTCAACATTCCTAAGCCAAACAAGTTGTTAGTTCTCATGCACATTATATGTTCATTGCACACTTGCAGTGGTTCATAAACAATTTCAAGACTGTGCACACTAACAATCAAATGCATTCGCTTCAAAGTAAATACCATTCCTTGTGGTTTGGCTCAACAGTAATTAGTCTTCCTTATGGAATTATAGCACTGCCATATCCAAGACTCTTTTCTTTCTGCACTTTCAACTTGAATCAGCCAAACAAATTGCTATTTTCCAATGCACATATATTTTCACTGCACCTTTATAACGTCATAAACAATTCTTAAATTGTGCATGCTATCAATCGAATCACTTTTATCTATTTGAGAATATAAAGAAAAAGGAAATTTCATTCCTTATACATGCATCAGTCCAGTATATCGACCTTTCCAGATGCAATTCAACATTAAGTGAATTTAATCAATGTGCCAATGTCCTTGGACACATTCACACATAATGCGCCCTTTTATTGATTTCAGATTATCACTTTTCAGGTTAGGCACTCTCACCAAGGTGTGTTGGAATTCAACTAACTTATTACCATATGGATTCTTTGTCCATAATTATTATTTTAGCAGAACCATATTTTCTTCTCTGAATTGATCACAACCTTAAATCATCATTCATGAAACTCAAGGTTTCACATGAATGCCTTTAAGAATTCATTGATTGGTCAATGCATTCATGACATATCAGTTCATGAATTCTTCTAAGGAATATAAACAATATTTACTACTAGAGGTTGACACCTCCATCCTTCATGTTCTCCTTCCTTAATCATACCCTACTTGGGTATCCAAGGCATACAACTGCCTTTCAATAGTTCATGCATAACATTAATAAAATACTTCAGAAGGGGTTCTTACCAAATCCCTTCAAACCTAGTGCCACATAGTCATGAACATTTTTATACCAGTTCTCGGATGCTAGCACCCTGTTTATGATTTTTACCTCATCCACAGTGCTTTATGGGGACTTTTACATTCATGCCAACAATATTTCGACCGCAACATTCTCATGGTCATCCTCTCATGGTCATCCTCTACTTGAGGTTGCCCATCATTAGCAACTGCCATCCTCAACAACTTCAATTCCTTTCTATTCATAGCATGCATCATCATATTTACAATTACATTAGTTGTAATATTAAATAAAATGCATGTATCATAACATTTAAATCCATAAAACGTCTTCAAAATGTCATAGCATTTATTTATGAACTTCATCACATTATCCCTAATGTTTCCATGAGTGCAACATAAAAAGATCTTGATTGTTTCTACAATAATACAACCATCATCACTATAGTGTCAAAACCTTTTACTTTCATCAGTATACCAGCTCTCTCATCCCAGAGAAAACATAATACTCAATAAGAAAAGGATTGAGGGCTCTCCCCTTCTTCCAATTCATTTTACACCGCCTGGGGCTTATCAACCCAGTTGAGTTTTCTCTAAGGCCTCAGTACCTTTTAATCCTACAACTCTGTTACACAATTCAGGGTTCTTAGGGTGAGAAAAGTGTTCCTCCTTTCCCCCCCACTTACTTATGAAATATACTTCTTGTTGCGATATTTCTTCTCTCTTCTTGAGCAGCCTTGGTTAGGCTTAGCCTAAGAGTCCTAACTCTTACGATACAACAACATGCTTTTATGGAAAATCCTTTTGTCCATAATGAATCATGAAACTGTGTATATATACAAGCTTGTAACTCCCTGCTTATTGCATATCCTTCACTATCTGTGATGGCCTCAACCTTGATTTGGATTTAGATGGGTACCAAATATTTCATAATGAATATAAACATGCATCTTTTTCATGTATCCAAATTATGTATCCACACATATTCTGGTTTTGTTAACTTACATCCGTGATGTACTTAACCATATTCATAATAAAAAGCCCGTGTGTAGCTACTAAGGGTATATTTCACAACCTACATACATCTCTACTTTAAAATTAGTCAATTCATGATTGTTCAAAATAATTCTCATGTGATCCTCAATGCATAATCATTTGCCTCTTTATCCTGACAACAGACCATCCTTACTCATTTACTCTTTCATTTGTTTATACTGGCCTTTCTTGGGGAAATGGAGTACATTCCCTCAAGCTATCATTCAAAATATAACTTTCATGAATCTCTAGGATGGATTCAACCATACATCCATGGTATTCATTCAATCTTGGAAAGTGCAATTCTTGCCTTACATATCATTCATCAAGGCAACCATATTGTGCCTTTAGTTTATATTTACCCTTACATCATGCATGTGCATCACTTGCACATTTAACATCTTTCATACCTAATTGGTATTAATATTAGTCTTCATGACAAGAAGATTCATAATGCATTAACCGATGCATTTAAACACATACAAACCTAACCAATCATTCATCATGCAAGCTCATTGCTTGCACCCATTCCATGTCATACATGCACATGGACATATCAGACTTTCAGAACCTCCTCCAAGGATATTGTTTCCATTCTTAAGTCAAGCCTCATAGGGGCACTCAACACCAAGATTCCCTCTCAGTTGAGAGCTTGCAATCATTCAAAAGATATCCACCTGGCAGTTTAACAGACATAGTCATAACTATGTTTCCCTTTCTATGGGATAACAACTAGCAAGAAAACACTCTTTCCTCAACTTTCATGAAAACATTACCCAACTTATAAATACAATATGTGAAATTAAAACCATGCCCAAGGTAACAGGACAATTAATTTGGCTTCTAACTGATCCTGATCAATAGATCTCTCAATCAAGGAGATCCCTTTCTAGATTCCCTTCACTAGGGTCCAACTATATATGTATGGCTACCATCCACCATTGGATGTCAATCTGACCCATTGGGATTCTAGAAGTGCCCCAACACTTGCTTTAACACATTTAGGATCAACACTTAATCAACCATTTTACCTTAATTATAATAAATTTTTAATGTCTAATAACATTTGGACTATTCCCTTAAATCCCAAATGCAATCTCGAGTTATGTTACTTACTAAGTATCCTAGCTCAGAAATTCAAAGTATCTTTAGCTCAAGATCAGTCTTAACCATTACACCTATAATTATTCCTTCTATTCAACAACAGTCAGGGACAGAGGCCACTCTCCCCCTCCCACAAGAACTTTGGCAGATTAGTTTCCTATCCACCAAGCAAGGGAGGCTGCTGTGATTTATCACTCAATCACTCTATATTTCTATAGCTCTGTTTATCATCTTGATTAGGAAAAACCTTTCCCAAAAATTCCTGTACACAGAAACAAATTTTGTTTCTCAGTTCCCTTCGAAACCTGAGATTGTGCATGCTCTCCTTTTTTAGGGAATGGTCATCAGAATCATCCCTCTGATCATGAGGTATTATACATAGATACAAGGTTTAACCCTTCAGTGAATCAATGATTATTACTGTTATGGATCCTTTCCATCAGTTCACATTAAATATTAGTGTTCTTCAACATAATCCCATTCCTGTATGATTGACCATTATTTCCGAAAAGAACTAGTAGGATTCCTCTGCCATAAACTAGCATGATTCAGTATCGTTGGGTAAAATACCAACTATATTTTAATCTACATCCTTCAACTCAAGGAATTTATGTAGAAAATTTATGTTTGGCAGTAATATTCTCAACATGCTCATCCTAGCCTTGGTAACCAAATCTTATGACTGTACAACAACACGTATAATTGCACAGTGAAGTCAACTTATTTATTCGGAAGTGCTAACAACACACAGTGCAGACTTCCAAAACATATATAAAAAACAACAAGTTTCATTCCTCTCTTTGGTGGAGGTTTGAATAAGCCTCTTAGGAATGCGGTAAGATATGGTGTTACCCCTTAAAGTCCTCCAGAAATATTTTCATACGACTCATGCATGAGACCAAGCAGGCCAAGTGTTGTTGTCGTTCTCTGATACCAATTTGTAACACACCTGACCCTTAAATTCTCTTTTAAATGGGTGGGCATCATAATTTCTAAATTTCCTTAACTCTCTCTAGGTTCCCTTTTCTCTAAAGTGTAGGTTCTTCCAAACCCGCAGGCTCTTTCCTGGCCCCCTTTAAAGAATTTGAACAATATGCGTTATCTTTCCATGCGTTATTTGAACAAGTGCCTTTTTCGGTGCTTCAGAGCTTCCTTTTGATAAGAGAACTGCCAGGGTTCAATGGGTCTTCTAGAGTATGGAGAGTAGCAGTAAGTTTTTTGGACTCTTTTGAGCGCTACATTTTTTTTAACTCTTTTGTTTCTTAGATTCTTTTGAGTTCCCAAATGTAACTCTTGTGTTTCTTGGACTCTTTTAAGTTCCCAAATGTAACTCTTGTGTTTCTTGGACTCTTTTGAGTTCCCAAATTAAACGGTAAGTACAAATGGATATGCATCATGACTAACACACCAAATTGAGTCTTTCAGTAGCCAAAAATATATATTATTTTTCAAATAATATTCATTTAAATAAAGGACAAATAATATTATCCCACAGTGAAGTGATGTGATTAAAGCTGCTAAGATTATCCTCCTTGAAATTGATTGACCCATCCACTCATCACTATGGGTATTCTATAACCAATTGTAAAGCTCACATCCCTTCCGGTCAGGGAGTAATTACAAGACTTATGGCTTGGGTATTTCTGTGATGCGCTAAGAAAGAAATTTTTATTTATTTTTTTTTAAATTGGTTGAGCTCGCTAGGGTTCAAATCTCTATGTGTCACCTCGAATGATTTCTCCATTCGGGGAAAATTCTTCTCTTTTTTTAATTTCTTCTTTATTTATTTATATCTAGGTGCAAACAAAAATGAGAAGCAAACTATGGTAAATGATACCTTGAAAGTAAAGAGAACTAATATTTTCACTATAAAGTGGGAATTTTTAATCGACGTTAACACACTCAAAGGCAATCGTGAAAAATGGAATGAAATAAATAAACAAGTGTGTGTGTCTATATATATATATATATATATATATATATATATATATATATATATACCATTTTTCCACCCTTTTACCTTTTTTCCAAAAAGTCTCTTGGCATATAGTGCATTTGGAGAAACTTTGAAAAGTTGTGATTTGTTGCACTCTTAGAAATTTGCATTCTATGCAACAATATGTTCACATCGTGTTATTGATATTTTGTGGATTGTGATGTGTTG
>ML809432.1:83583-94174 GCA_009831015.1 Picea engelmannii | reverse complement strand
ATTGGTTAGTATAGCTGCAAGAACTTCAAACAACATATATGTGTTAAGTGAAATTGGAAATGAAAAGTGTTGTCTAGGAAAGGAAGATGAAAATTGGCTATGGCATAGAAGAATGGGTCACATGCATTTTGATAACCTTGTCAAAGTCAGCAAAAAATAAGCAGTCAGAGAAATGCCCCAGATCACGAAACCAACCAACACTTTATGCAAGCATTGTCAACAAGGAAAGAAAACAAAGACCAGGTTCAAATCAAAGGAATATTCAACAACAAGACCACTAAAAATTGTGCATACTGATCTAGTTGGACCAACTAAAACAAAGGGATTAAAAGGTGAGAGATACTTTATGTTATTAGTTGATGATTATAAAAGAATGATTGCAGTTTTCTTTCTCAAGAACAAGTCAAAATATTTTGAGAACTTCAAGATCTACAAGGAAATGGTTAAAAATGAGATGGATTCAAGAATCAAATGCTTGATATCTGATAATGGAGGAGAGTTCACTTCAAAGGAATTTATGGACTACTACAACAGTCATGGAATAAAAAGAAGATTCCCCATTGTTAGGACACCTCAACAGAATGGAGTTGTTGAAAGAAAGAACAAGACAGTACATGAAATGGCTCGAACAATTCTAATGGATTTCAAATTGACAGATATATTTTGGACACAGGCAGTGCATACAACATTTCACATTCAAAACAAAGTAATGCTCATAAACAACACTGATAAAACTCCCTACGAGCTATGGAAAGGAAGACCATCAAATGTGAAGCACTTCAGAGTTTTTGGAAGCAAATGCTACATCAAAAGAGAATATGGAAGAATGGGAAAGTTTGACTCTCTTGTGGACAAAGGAGTACTTGTTGGTTACTCAAGTACAAGGAAAGCATACAATTGTTACAATTTAATATTGAACAAAGTTGTGGAAAACATCAATGTAACAATTGATGAAACAGGCAAACCAGAATCAAAGGAAGAAGAAAACAAATCAATGGAACAACTTTTCAAAGAAGAAGAAGTAGAAGATGAAGTAGAAGAGGAAGATGAAGAGAATCCGACGGAAACAAAAGAGAAACTTCAACAAGTATCTCCAAAGACACCTAACAAACAAGTGCAGAATAATCATCCTTCAGATCAAATTATTGGAAACAAAGATGCAGGAGTTGAGACTAGAAGAAAATTCGTTCACCAGAACAAACACACCTAGAACTCTTATCTACTATTGAACCAAACTGTTTTGAAGAGGCCAACAAGGATGAATTTTGGAATAAGGCCATGAATGAAGAATTGGATCAAATAGAGAAAAATGACACTTGGGAAGTGGTTCCAAGATCAAAGAATAAGAATGTGATCGACACAAAATGGGTTTTCAAGAATAAATTAAATGATGATGGACAAGTTACAAGGAACAAAGCTATATTGGTATGTAAAGGATATGCAGAGATTGAAGGAATTGACTTTGAAGAGACATTTTCCCCAGTTTCCATAATGAAAGCAATCCGATTGTTTTTAACCTATGCATGCTCCAAAAATGTTAAAGTATATCAAATGTAAAATCAAATTTTCTGAATGGGGAACTTGAAGAAGAGGTCTACATTGAACAACCATAATGATTTCAGTTATCAGAGAATGTAGATTATGTGTGTAAATTAAAGAAGGCCTTGTATGGTCTAAAACATGCTCCTAGAGCATGGTATTCTAGACTGGATAAGTATCTGCAACAGGGAGGGTTCAGAAAAGGAAGTGCAGATAACAACCTCTACATCAAGGTAAGTGAAGGTAATATTTTATTAATTGAAGTTTATGTTGATGATATTATTTTTTATAGTGCTGATGACAGGTTAAGCCTGAAGTTTTCAAAAGATATGCAGAATGAATTTGAAATTTCATTACTTGGAGAACTATCCTTCTTTTTGGGACTTCAGATATGTCAAAGCAACTAAGGAATATTTATTTCTCAAACCAAGTATATCAGAGAAATGATAAAGAGGTTTGGAATGGAAGATTACAAACCAGTTATCACTCCCATGAAAACCAGTTGCAAGTTGAGAAAATATGATGATTCGAAGTCTACAGATCAGAGGCAATACATGTCAATGATTGGTAGCCTACTATATGTGAAAACTTCCAGACCAGATGTAATGTAGGAAGTTGGATAGGTGGCATGATTTCAAGCATCACGAAAGGAGTCACATGTGTTATCAGTGAAGAGGATTTTCAGATATCTCAAAGGAACAGAAGAGTTTGGATTATGGTATCCAAAAGGAAATGATCTATCACTTATTTCCTACACAGATGCAGATTGGGCAGGTTGTATTGATGATCGACGAAGCACTAGTGGATCAACATTTTACTTGGGTGAGTGTTTAGTATCATGGCTAAGCAAGAAACAATCATCAACATCTTTATCTACAGCCGAGGCATAGTATATTGCAACAACATCATGTTGTACACAGGTTCTTTGGATGAAACAAACTCTGATAGATATACATGTTGAGTATGATGATCCCATTCCAGTCTATTGTGATAACACAAGTGTCATCAGTATCTCAAAGAACCTGGTGATGCACTCCAAGACGAATCACATTCCAATAAAGTATCACTTTCTACGAGAGTAGGTTGGAGAAAAGAACATCAGAGTTGAGTATGTGGGCACAAAAGAACAAGTGGAAGACATCTTCACAGAACCACTTCCACGAGAATCCTTTGAATATCTTCGCTAGAGACTTGGAGTTATTTATACTCCAAAATGAATTATTTTTTAATGCTTATCTTATACATCTTATATTTACACGAGGAAGCACCATAAGAGGATAGTTCAGTCAGGGGGAGCAACCCCAGATGGAAAGATACCTTTTCCATTGATGACAAAGGGGGAGAGATTTATCAGATGCAGAGGAAAGAGGCAGGGGATAGAGGAATGGTTCCACGGGGATAAGATTTATCATATACAGAGGACAAAGGCATGGTTCTAGGGGGAGAAAGAGTGATATGATTTCAGTATTGCATCAGAGTGTTTCCATCAATGCCAAAGGGGGAGATTGTTGATTAAGGTTAGTTTTCATTGATGTCAACCCTTGAAGAAAGCCTCGTAGCACAAGGTTTGGGTAATGGACCCAAGATTGTTTGATGTAAATATGACTCATTATTGTCTTGTCATGGCTGATAAAAAGTAAAATTGGATGAACTCCAAAGTGGTCCCCTTATGGTGAAATCCCTCACAGGAAGACGCTTTGCGGAGTGAGAGAACCCATGATTAATGGTAGAATAATGAGATTAAGTAAAATGAATTTGTCAGTGAAACTATCCTAGATGCATATTTCTTGTCATGCCATTTCTGGTGGTATGTGGAACGTCACATAACTCCTCACGGTTTGAGAGTTGTGGCCTTATGATGTTGGAGGACCCTCATATGTTGGCTTGAAGCCCCAAAAGGTCAAAGTAGTCAAAGTGGTTTAAGAGATTTTAGAAGGTAAATAATAAATTTAAGTGATGAGTGTACTATAATTCAAATTGAATACAAAATAAATTATTAAAATAATAAATTTAATGGAGAAATTAGAAGTGGGTTAACCCTAAAATAAGGAAAGTGGGCAAAGTGACCTAGAAGATGTTTTTAAGGAAGATACTTGGAGAGTATAAATAAGAGGAAAGTCTCTCTCATTTTAATTGCACTTGAGCATATTGAATAACTATAGGTGTCTAAGGTAACCAAAGGATATCTAAGCCGAATTTCTGAGGAAAGTGAAGAAAAAAAGGCCGAAATTCAAGGAAGGATAAATTCTTTTGATGATGCTTTATAAGGTATGTTTTTTTTCAGGTCATCTCACTATTTTCACAATAAATGTTTTTCTAGAATGCTTTAGACCATGAAACTTATATTCCATTCAGGATACATATCTAATTATTTGTGGTTAAAAATTTAGCTTGTGGGTCATTGTATTTTTGGAGTTACACTCTGTGGAAAATAGAGTTTGTGGTCAGTCCTGAAACTAGTCAAAAACAAGTGTTTCGGGTAAAAACATCATAACTTCTTCATAATATATACAAATTACATGAGACAAAATGTGTTGGTTAGATTATAGTCTTTAGTATTCTTTGTAACAGTTTCATATCAATTAAAAAAATATTCTATGCGGGGCACACTCTACAAGGTCGCTCTCTAGAATAAGCCAAAATTTAGCAAGGTGTGTTATTTTTGCTATAACTCCTTTTCGGAGAGGTTCCAAGTGGTGACACCTGTAAGAATTGCATAAAACACACTGAAGAACATTTTATATTAGTTTTAGATCTTCATTCATTACAGGTACAAAGTTATGATTATTTAAAGGTAGGGTTGTTGACTAATCCAAAACTAGTCTTGTGAGACTAAATAAACATTTGATGAAAATGATAGTCTCTTGTTGTTAAAGTTAAGGAAGGTTTGCAGGTATGTGATAATATACAACATGTCTATTATAGATTTACAAATCATATTTGGATGATGAAATTGATGAGGTATTTTGGTTGACGTACAAGTTGGGTACATGGTTGAGACAAGTAGTTGATGACTCGACACATACATGAGGTGTATAGTTGATGATGGTGGTAAATATTGATGAGTCATAGTTGATGAGTACTTGAAACATGATTGGTACATACTTGGTACATGGTTGGTTGCACTTGTTTATGGTACAGGTTGATTACAAATTGTTTGGTATAGGTTGGTGCATGGTTGATGCACTTGTTCATGGTATAGGTTGATTACAAGTTGAGGTACAGGTTGATGCATGGTTCAGGTTGTTTGGTATAGGTTGATTGGTACAGTTTTATAGTGATATATCTCACAGTGATAGTGTTACAATGGTTCCATCATTCTACTTCTACTTCGGGGCGGTTGGACGGGGCAAGGACAGGTGGTTGTAGCCGGAGAACATAGGGGGTTGTAGCCTCCTTCTGGTTGTAGCCAGAGATTTGGAGAATTGGATCTTCCCTTAGGTTGTAGCCTGAGAAACTAGGGGGTTGGAGCCTCCTTCCAGTTGTAGCTGGAAAAAAAAAAGTTGGTGCTTCCAATGAATGTAATTCTTCAAGACATATAAGATAAAGCATTATGTGGTTTTGTCCCGATTTGGGTTTCCACGTAAAACACTGGTGTACTGTGTATGTGTGTGATTTTTCATTTATTATTGCTCATTATTGGATAATAATTCTACATTGATATAACACTTGGATTATTTGGAGAAAAAGGATTATAATTACGCTATTACTGATTCACCCCCCCTCTCAGTAATCCAACATTTTCCACCACCACCATAATAGAATCATGTTGCTTAGTAGTCCTAGGTAGATTAGTTATGAAATCCATGGTCACAAACTCCCACTTCCACTAAGGTATGAGAAAAGGTTGTATCAAACTAGCTCGATGTCTCTGCTAAACCTTGACCTTTTGAAATTCAAGGCATCTAGCAATAAAATCAACAACCTCCTTTTCATACCTGGCCAAAAGTATTTCTTTTTCACCGCGACAATTGTCTTCTGGTAACCTAGATTTCCTTCATAAGGAACCTTATGCATCTATGATAATAACATAATTTTCAACTCTTGATTATTTGGCACATAGACTCTGTGTTTATACATGAGGATTACATCCTCTCTTAGCTCATAAACTTCCAATTTCTGTCGTGACATACCTTGCTGTAAAGTTTCCTTTATGTCTGCATAGCGCTAATATTATTTGACAACTTCTAAAATTATGTCAAACAAATCAGATTTGTAAATGCTAATGGTTGTGGCATGCATCTTATGCACCCTCCTATTAAGTGTGTCGACCACCTTGTTCTCTTTTCCTCTGATATGCTTTATGTCAAATTCATACTCAATGAGGAATTATAACCACCTACTTTGTTTGGAATTTAAACTTGGATATCCAAACATATATTTGAGGCCACAATGGTCAGTTCTTATCTCAAATATTTTACCCATGAAATAGTTCCGCCACATCTTCAAGGAATGGACTATGGCTACCAATTCTAAGTCATGAGTAGCATAGAGCCTTCCATGCTCTTTTAAATTTCTTGATACATAGCACACCACATGCCCATTCTAACTAAGGACTCCACTGAGCCCTTCTTTACATGCATCTATGCACACAACAAAGTCTGCATCAGGATTAACAATTTTCAAAATTGGCACACTTGTCAACAAACTCTTCAAGTGATGAAAACTCCTTGCACAATCTGGAGTCCATTCAAATTATGCACCTTTCTTTTGCAAAGATGTAACTGGATGCACAATCTATGAGAAGCCTTCAATAAACCTTTTGTAATAGCCCACAAGTTCCATAAAGGACCTCACCTCTGCAGCATTTCTTAGTGTCGACCATTTCTCAATCGATTTTATATTTTCCAGATCCACAACTATTCCTTTCTTGGAAATGATATGACCCAAATAATGAATTTGTTGTTGGTAAAATGAGCACTTGCTAAAATTTTCATAAATTTGATTCTCCCTCAATACTTGCAGTACCATCATCAAGTGCTTCTTATGCTCCTCATCAGACTTAGAGTAAATAAGAATTTCATCCAAAAATATGATGAAAAACTTATCTAAGTATTCTTTGAAAACTCCATTCATCAAACAAATGAAGATAGTTGGTGCACTTGATAACCCAAATGACACCACTGTTAAATCATAATGTTTGTACCTTGTTCTGAAGGCAATCTTCATGATGCCTTCTTATTTAATTCTCACTTGGTGATATCCAGATCTGAGATCAATCTTTGAAAATATCTACGCACCCCTCAATTGATCAAAGATGTATTCTATCCTTGGAAAAGGATACTTGTTATTTATTGTTACTTTGTTCAACTGCCTGAAGTCGATATAAAGTCTCAGCGTACCATCACTATCAAATTTGGGTCATTTTGCGATGACTATTTCAACGCTCTTTTGATGCTATGTCATGGATATTGTGACGAATCATGAGTCTCCCAAATGTCACTTCATGTGATGCGGCACGTGTGACGAGCCTGGATTAACGTCGCAAGAGCGACGATGGTAGGGAAGTTTTCATGATTGCGAAAAAAGAAGAAATACTGTCGCCAGAATGACTAAGTAAAGCAATCATCAAAAGAGCGACACAGTGGGGAAATCATCGCAAATGGGACAATGTAGAGATATCGTCACAAGTGCGACAATTAAGAGAGATCATTGCACACTCGACAACATAGGAAAATTAAGGATAACTTTTGCGACAAATCATCTTTTGAAGCAATCGTCTTAAGAGCGATGAACACAGGGTATATTGCGATGAAATTGCTATACAATGTTTGTGATTTGTATAGCAAGTTCGTCGCAAGATTTGTACCGATTGTCACAATTATGACGAAAACAGGGTATATTTCCACGTAATTGCTATACAGTTTTTCATGATTTGTATTGCAATTGAATCACAAGATTTCTATGGTGCATCGAAATTGCGACGACAACAATTTATTTAAAAAAAAAAATTAAAATTTTATTTTTGAGCAAAAACAAATAAAATTTTATTTTTGAGAAAAAAAAATAAAATTTGATTTTTGAGCCAATTATAGAAGGTGCTATGATTGCACACTAAATAGTTCATCCAAGTTAATTTTTTGGTTGGTTGGTTGAGTCAGTTGACTGGCCCAAGTGAATTATATCAAAAAACAATACTCTATCTTAGATTTACATTTTAACATCTCCCTGGCCTCAAAGCCTTCTTTGTCCTAAAAAGGTGAGGAAAAATAAATTCTCAAATGTTCCAAAGAAACTATTGCTTTGTTGTTCAAATAAACTCTGGTGGCCTTATATATGATTTTATATTCTTTTTTTATATTTACTCATGGGTTATACATTTTAATATAGTTCCATTAAATACCTTCTTAAAAACACACGCTTGAGGTGTTTCTAGCTAAATTTCTCATGTTACCACTTAAACTCTCGCCAAAGGAAAGTCCTACCCTGCGAGGGAGAGCTTGAGGAAATAGAGAGGGAAGCTGCCCACTATCACCTTAGTGCCCTTGCCTCTACATTTCTAGGACATGGATTCTAACATAAGGAGGGTTTTCCTAGGGGGCTAATACTAAGTCCTATCATTGCATTTCTAGACAGGTGAGGAAAAGGAATTTGTTTGACTTGGGTTGACTTCTCTAAACTGATGCTTCAAGAAAAGTAAGAGAAGAAAATGCTCAATGAATGCTTGGAAGGAAAACACTTACTTTATTCAACACAACACACCAATGCACCATTACTCATAATTAGTGGCCAAACAATATACAATGTTCAAGGTGAATCTTTCTAAGTAAAAAATATATATTCATTCACAAGATAGTCATCATTTAGCAAATTTCATATGTGAAATGAGTGAAACATGAACAAGTACTTATGAAACATTTAAGCATGAAATTGGGTTGTTATGATAGAAATGAAATAGAGCATCATTGTAACAAGTTCATAACCAATATAAGTTTGCATCCATTCAATAAGTATATGCCATGAAACACATGAAGTGTCACCATTGTAAAGAGAGAATAAGGAAATGATCTCAATGTAATAACTTTAGAAGAAATACAATGCTACCAAATTAACAAATTTCATTATTATATGTCAAGGCACAAAAATTATATCATTAACCAAACTTATCATTCATTCATCAACACTCATAAATTAATTTGTTTCTCATCATACAATATAGATAAATTCTTTGGAACCATGATTGTAGCATGAATCGACCCTCTCAACTAGCAAACAATATAAATTTTGCACTATTTGGGTAGATTGTTTGGGGTGGTTAGGGTAGCAATGTATCGTGGTCAACCAACCAAGCCAAAAGACATGAAAACACCACAACAAAATATGGTTAACAAACCTTCATACAATAGTGAAAGGAGACAATGATTGGACTAATTACAAGGTCCTTTGGAATTTCTTAATATATTTTGGCTTATTTGGGATGTGGAAAACAAGGTGTCATAAAAACATTGCAAGACATCAATTCTTTAATCACCATTGGAAGTGGAATACTTCTGCAGTTTTATGACAGTCCTAGATAGAGTTTTCGAAAACATATAGGAGGTAATGTCAAGGCTTGAAACTAGGTAATTTATGTCTCTTCAAAGTCATTTGGACACCTATGGAAATGAATATAATGAAATCCTTGAAACATTACAAAAAGAGGAGGGTTACAAATATCCCCACACAACAATAAATCTCTGCAGAAAAAGGAATACTAGAAAAATTCCATAACAACAATAAACAACATGCAACAATTTCACTTTGAATGAGGTTGTTGGACCTTCCAATAAATTCAATGATAGTTTATAATAACCTAGAACAACACTCCTTCAAAATGTTGCAATAAAAGTTATTTTCAACCATTCCAAGCAAAGTATGCATTAGGGCATCCATAAAAGTGATTGATTTCTACTTAAATTAAAAATGATTTTCAAACCCTCTTGTGATCAACATATAGATGTCTCTTTGAGAACTAGTTAGAGTGATTTGAACTAATATAAGTCAATGAGGCTCAATGCAAGCTAGATTGAGGATGACACATTATGAAAACATTTTCTAGTACTATCAAGGTGAACTGAAAGGTTGGCCAAGAAAAAGGATTGAGCCATCAGATGTCCTACCTTAATGCATGAACAATAAATTCAATGATCAAATGGGTAAGGTTATACAACTTACCTTGAGAACCCTCCCAAGTGGATCATTTCACCCTTAATTCTTTGGCCTTCTAGCAGCCTTTTTATTCCAAAAAAGCCTTTAAAAGTGCTTATATAAACCTTGAAAATGACTAAACATTAACAAAGAAAAGAAATAAATTCTCAAACAAATATTAAGCCAAGTTTCTCATTAATATCTAATGTTTTTAAATGAGGGAGGACTCTTCATTTTATAGGTGAAGAGCCTCCTCAAATACAATACAACACAATGTGCTAGCTCAATACTATGAGGTCAAAACCATTAACCCAGTCAAAACCATGGGAAAATACAAAAAATCATCTAACAAATCCCTCAAAACCATGGGAAAATACAAAAAATCATTTAACAAATCCCTCAAAACCCTCCAAGATCCAAATGACCCTAAAGAATGGTCCAAATATAATAATAAATGCCAAATGTGTGAGATAGAGGGAGAGAATAAATTAGGTGCACTTCTCAAAAAAGGTGAAATTTTCCCATGAGAGGGTGAATGATTGAGTCAACATTGTCCAAATACTCCCAAAGATCATCCAACCAACTCACTCAAATGATGGAAAGGTCCAAGTCTAGAATAATGAACTCAAGAACATGACATTACCTCTCACATGTGTGAGCCATCCAAATAAAAAAGTAAAGATAAATGGCATGTGTGGCCTCCTCTAGGTGGTTGCTTCTCGAGTAGATAAAAATAAAGCATGCCACATCATCACAAGGTCCAAATACCAACCTATAACCACCTCCATAACTTGTAACCAACTCCTCCAATGCATTAATAACTCCTATGTGTGGTCCAAGGAGAGATAAATAATGCATAAGTGTGAATGAAACATCCAATTGATACAGGAGAATGAATTTGAGTGGTCCATGTGGCATGTGTGGC
>ML809432.1:56654-81100 GCA_009831015.1 Picea engelmannii | reverse complement strand
TTTTGCATGTTGCACCAAGTTTAAAGTTTTCACATTGCTTGGAAAAGATGCTTGCCACATGTCACAAGTCACAAGACTTTCAAAGTTTCATATATCATGTCACAAGATTTTGGAAGTTGCATATTGCATATTCAAGTTCTAGTTGTTGCCTAGACTCCATAGCCCAAGCAAAAGGCACCAAGTCTTGCATGGATTCTTACCTCTTGAATCAAGGAGTATTGAATCAATATATACCAAGTCTTATAAGAGAAGATGAAATTATCATTAAGTGTATAACAAAACTACATTCACAGATATATACAAGCCATAGAAATATCCTTGTGTATATTATCAGATGAAAAAGTATGGATAATGTCAATGCATTATATGCATCATTACATGTTCAACCATATAATGTACATCTATCTGTCTTATAAAATTATTACATGACATCATGAATTTCTTTTAGTCTTCTTTTGTACTTTCGAGGTCTTAAGTAATTCATCCATATCCATGCATTCATTTACTAGGTGACCTTCAACAACTGATGTTGTTTCAGTCCTTTCACGTCGAGTACTGGTCTCATACCTATGACATGGATGCTTCTATGAGGGGACATCACCTACAAAAATTAAAAATATTAAATTTATATGTCCAATTTTTAAATATCATTGAAGTAGTTCATTAATATTAAAAAAACAATTGCAATGTAATTATTTACCTAGTCCTCTAGTTGACAATGTTGGAATGGATTCCAGCCTGTTCACTTGATCTTCAGGTCGAGGAGGATCAACTATGACATTCTCTGCCATTGAAACGTAAAAAATTATAAGTACAAAATTATTAAGTATATGATTAATATATAGACATTTTACCGTCGTGGGCCTAAGTCACAAGAACATCTTGGGGTTGCACCTCACTGGGATGGGGCTGCTGGGGAGCACGATGATCTTCTGGTTGCATTGCACTATCAACACTTTGTTTTCCAGTACTAATGGTTTCATTGATAGTGTTTCTCCTCTGATTAAAACAATGTAAGACATTAAATTATGGATGATATCAAACATTTACGTATTTTATAAGTAATGAAAGGTTAATGTGGATTGATTTTTATTTACCTTATCCCGCAAACTGGATCTTGGGGTCTGCCCCATGATTTTCCTACGATCAACCATGACTTTGTAACCATACTTGTAACCAAGTTTGAGGTATTCCTCTGTGGTTTCAGTTCCGAAGTTGTTTCTTTGCATTGCATAAGGGTATGGTTTTTTAATATTTTTGGCTGCAATTAACTGAAAGTTGTAAGGTGATACAATTAATATTCTTAAGATGTTTGGGTACTTACCATTCGTGACTGTAACCTCAAGTAGCCTCCCTAGCCTAGCTTGTGTTGGTCATGTTTGGTAATCCTTTCTTTGGTTTCCTTCGAAGTGTCAGGCAAACTATCATCAAATTTTTCAAGTATGTTATATATAAGCACACTTTTATTTAGATCTAATGAAAAATAAAGATGGTATTGAAATCAAAATATTGTAATTTACCATGGTGTACCAGTTATTTGTTCTCCTGATTTTTTCAAAATCTTTTCTTTTGCATCATCAATGATCGCCTTCCACTCCCTCTCTGGAATTGAGGGAGGACGCTCATACCTAGGATTTCTTTCCAAGATTCATCTATAAACATCCCATGTATATTTTAAATATTCACCCACTGCAGAGGTGACCCCTTTTTTATTGAAATTGTCTACTCCAAACAGGCCTTCAAGATAATCCATAAGTTCCTTTTTGAGCTTAAATTTCTAGCAATTCCACCTCATGCATAAGGTTGCCCAAAAAATCAACAAGGCCTTGCTCTCTAGGTGCCTATAAAAATGGTCATTTCGTACACACAAAAAGATATGATCATTAATTTAAAATTAATAATCTAGATGATTTATGTATGAGAAGGAAAACATTAAAGGATTAAAATGTGAATTAAAACTACATGGGAGTCTTGATTGTTTTAATGAAAGTCCATTATCATCGACAAAAAATGTGTATGGAAGGGTCCCCGTGCTTGTCATATGTCTAGCCCCGGGAAATGCAACCATTTCAACCACATCACTATGAGCCTCATCTCTGCCACCATCTCTAGACTCTAACTGATGTGTGGATGTCTGGCAGTGCATGTCATGGCTCCTATCTAAATTATGTGTGGAAGATAGAGACGTAAATAGTACTCTAGCAGTTGTATGACTGCCCTCATCAGGACTCTTTAGCGTCTCTGTAGTGCCACTACTACCAACACCAAGATGAGCAGGCTCAAAAAATGTCTTTATAATTTTTTTTTTTTTTTTTTTCGTGAGATAATGTAAAAGGTAAAGAACAAAGTATCATAATTGAACATATGACTACATTTAAAAAAAAAACTTTAAATTATAGTTATTACCTTATATGTGTTAAGTTGTGACATAAGGACCTTGATCTTTGCTTTGACATCAGGAGTTTGATTTGGATGATCTAAGAAGCTAGAAAGTTCCTTGTTCGCTTTAATGATATTTTTTTTTATTAAGACCATTGGATCGAGGGATGAATAAAACCCCTCCTCATCGGCGGAATCATGATCAACATGGCCTGCGGACTACATATAATTTCAATGAAAATAATGTTATTTCAATAAAATTATATAAGCAAATAATAAAAATAACATAAAATGAAAGAGGAAATTGATAATCATTTACATGTTTTGCAGCTGGCCCTTTTCCACAATCATCCTGCCACATTATAATATAATTAGAACCCCCAAATATTTAAAAATTGTTAACGATAACAAAAAAAAATGTTAAAGATAATATTTACAACAATGTTAGAGATAATAAAAAAATATAATGCAATAAGTAGAGGTTTCTTAAAGAGGTGTTGCATAAGTACCTGCACACTATTAGTCAATGTTTATATTCAATTCAAATGGTAATCCACTAACAACTCTTCCCCGGGAGCTATATTTTTTATTGCACACATTACTACCTGATTCTCTTCACATCCCTCATATATGCAATTCGGTTTTTTGTTTGTTGTCCTGGGTCGTGTGCTGTTTATAAAACTTGCGATATTTCCATAAGCTTTAGGCCTTCCATCAATATAGATAGTCGCTTCCTTATTTTTATCCTTGTTTATTAGTTGTATGTAATTTGCGGCGAGTGCATATCTCCACATAATTCGCATGTACCATACCAACTTCATCCAATCGTTATAATTGTAAAATGGTCTGACATAGTCCATCAATTGAATTATTGTATTGTATTTTACAATTATTCCATCCATGGAAAATATCCCCAAGCCATGCAGGGAGGATGGTGCAATGTGATATGTCCTATTGTTGATAAAAAAGTCAGCATCTATAAGAGGTATTTCGTTAGGTACCCATTGATTCACCAGATGCTTATACTAGAGTGGCACCTCTATGTCTCCCATGCTCTCATCATCATAAGAGCATGATCCTCCTTCGACAAGAAAAAATTTCATGTGTCTACAAAATTTTATTCTGACTTTTTCACCTATGGTCTTTTTTTTATTATCATATCTACTAGATGCAGTCGCATTTCCCTCTATATGTCCTAACCTTTCCTCACTCGACGAAGAAATATCTGACAGGTACATATTTGGTTGTACCTTCAGTTTCATGTGCACATGTTGTTAGTGCATCATCCTAGTTCCAATTTATGAACCTTTTTTTCTATATTCAAAGTTCTAAATAAAAATTTTAATCTTTAGTTTTGGATTCACAATTAGACTAGGGTGAAATTACCAATACTAGTGGTCAACCACCTAATTTAATTGATATCCCTCTTGATTTTGGACATATTAAGGACATATTGATGTGATAACACTAAGGACATGATATTAATGCAACATTTGGATTTAGGTGTCCAATTTACGAAACCATGCCTCGGGAGTGGATGGAAAATGTGGTCACCTATTCCATGCATAAACAATCTTGCAGTATCTCATGGAGCTAAAAAATGTTGGTTTGTTAGGCTTTTCTACCCTGAGGATGAATTGTCAAGAGTCCCCAAAATGGTTTGGGATGCGACTTGCAACTGGGCATAAAATGAAACCGAGACTCAGATTGAGGAACCATCAACTCCGATGGATTCAGGGCACAGGATTTCATTTAGATCACCCCTCACTCCTGGTTCCAACCCCTCGGAAGTAGTTTTTTTCATCGATTTTGATAACTAGTGCTTTTCTCATTAAGAAGCAATGCAACATTTGAATTTAGGGTCCAATTTACGAAACCATGCCTTGAGAGAGGATGGATAATTTTATCACCTATCCCATGCCAAAACAAGCTTGTAGCATCTCATGAAACTCAAAAATGTTGCTCCGTTAGTCTTTTATGCCCTGAGAGGGAATTGGCCAAGAGTCCTCGAAATGGTTTGGGATGCAACTTGAAACTGGGCATAAAACAAAAAACAAGACTCAGATTGTGGAACCGTCATCTCTATTGGATTCTTGGCATATGATTTTATCTATAGAACCCCTTGCTCCCAGTTCCAACCCCTCAAAAGTCATTTTTTCATCAATTTTGATAACTAGTGGTTTGCTCAGTAAGAAGCAATGCAACATTTAGATTTAGGGGTCCAATTTACGAAACCATTCCTCAGGAGCGAATGGACAGTGCGGTCACCTAGTCCATGCCTAAACAATCATGCAGATTCTCATGGAGCTCAAAAATGCTGCCTTGTTAGGCTTTTATGCCCGGAGGAGGAATTGTCAAGAGTTCTCGAAATGGTTTGGGATGTGACTTGCAACTGGGCATAAAATGAAAATTGAGACTTGGATTGAGGAACCGTCGACTCTGATGGATTTCTGGGCCTGGGATAGGATTTCAGCTAGATCACCCCTCTCTCCCAGGTTCCATGCCTCAGAGGTTTCTTTACTCATGGATTTCAAGAACTAGTGTTTTTCTCAGTTTGAAGCAAACCAATATTTGGATTAAGGGGTCCAATTTATGAAACCATGCCTCGAGAGCGGATGGAAAATATAGTCACCTAGTCCACACCTAAACAATATTGCAGCATCTCATGGAACTCAAAAATGTTGCTCCATTAGTCTTTTATGCCATGAGTGGGAATTGGCTAAGAGTCCCCGAAATGGTTTGGGATGTGACTTGCAACTGGGCATAAAAGGAAAAACGAGACTTGGACTAAGGAACCATCATCTCTGTTGGATTCCTGGCATAAGATTTTAGCTAAAGAACCCCTCCCTCCCAGTTCCAACCCCTTGGAAGTTGTTTTTTTCATCGATTTTGATAACTAGTGCTTTGCTCAGTAAGAAGCAATGCAACATTTGGATTTAGGGGTTCAATTTACGAAACCATGCATCGAGAGAAGATGGACAATGTGGTCACCTATTCCATGCCTAAACAATCTTTCATAATCTCATGGAGCTCAAAAATTTTGCTCTATTAGGCTTTTATTCCACAAGGATGAATTGCCAAGAGTCCCTGACATGGTTTGGGATGTGACTTGCAACTGGGAATAAGACAAAAACCGAGACTCGTATTGAGGAACAGTCGACTCCGATGGATTCGAGGCATAGGATTTTAGCAAGAGCACCCCTCTCTCCTGGTTCCAACCCCTCGAAAGTAGTTGTTTTCATCGATTTCGATAAGTAGTGCTTTGCTCAGTAAGAAACAATGCAACATTTGGATTTAGGGGCCAATTTACAAAACCATGCCTCAGAAGCAGGTGGATAATTTGGTCACCTATTCCATGCCTAAAAAATCTTGCAGCATCTCATGGAACTCAAAAAATTTCTTCGTTAGTCTTTTATGCCCTAAGCGGGAATTGGCCAAGAGTCCCCGAAATGGTTTGGGATGCGACTTGTAACTGGGTATAAAATGAAAACCAAGATTCAAATTGAAAAATCGTCGTATTTGTTGGATTCCTAGCATAGGATTTTATCTAGAGCACCCCTCGCTCCCAATTCCAACCCCTCAGAAGTTGCTTTTTTCATCGATTTTGATAGCTAGTGCATTGCTCAGTAAGAAGCAATGCAACATTTGGATTTAGGGGTCCATTTTACGAAACCATGCCTCAGGATTGGATTGACAATGTGGTCACCTAGTCCATTCCTAAACAAGCATGCAAAATCTCATGGAGCTCAAAAATGTTGCTCTGTTAGGCTTTTATGCCTCGAGGAGGAATTTCCAAGAGTCCCCGAAATGGTTTCGGTTGCGACTTGCAACTGGGCATAAAATCAAAACCGAGACTCGGATTGAGGAACCATTGAATCCGATGGATTCTTGGGATAGGATTTCAGCTAGATCACCCCTCTCTCTTGGGTGCCATGCCTCAGAAGTTTCTTTACGCATTGATTTAGAGAACTAGTGTTTTCCTCAGTTTGAAGCAAAGCAACATTTGGATTAAGGGGTACAATTTATGAAACCGTGCCTCAGGAGCGGATGAAAAATATAGTCATGTACTCCATGCCTAAAAAATCTTGCATCATCTAACGAAACTCAAAAATGTTTCTACATTAGTCTTTTATGCCATGAGCGAGAATTGGCCAAGAGTCCCCGAAATGGATTGGGATGCAACTTGCAACTGGGAATAAAAAAAAAACTGAGACTCAGATTGAGAAACCGTCATCCTTGTTGGATTCCTAGCATATTATTTTAGCTAGAGCACCCCTCGCTCCCAGTTCCAACCCCTCGGAAGTTGTTTTTTTCATCGATTTCGATAACTAGTGCTTTGCTCAATAAGAGGGAATGCAACATTTGGATTTAGGGGTTCAATTTACGAAACCATGCCTTGAGAGAGGATGGAAATGTGGTCACCTATTCCATGCCTAAGAAAGAATTCAGAATCTCATGGAGCTCAAAAATGTTGCTCCGTTAGGTTTTTATGCCCGGAGGAGGAATTTCCAAGAGTCCTTGAAATGGTTTGAGATGCGACTTGCAACTCTGCATAAAATGAAAACCAAGACTCCTATTGAGGAACCGTCGACTCTGATGGATTCCTGGGATAGGATTTCAGCTAGATAACCCCTCTCTCTCGAGTTCCATGCCTCGAAAGTTGATTTACTCATGGATTTCAAGAACTAGTGTTTTGCTCAGTTTGAAGCAAACCAACATTTGGATTAAGGGTTCCAATTTATGAAACCGTGTCTCAAGAGTGGATGGAAAATACAGTCACCTAGTCCACGCATAAATAATCTTGTATCATCTAAGGGAACTCAAAAATGTTTCTCCGTTAGTCTTTTATGCCCTGAGCGAGAATTGGACAAGAGTCCCCGAAATGGTTTGGGATGCAACTTACAACTGGGCATAAAACAAAAACTGAGACTTAGATTGAGGAACCATAATTTATGTTGGATTCCTGGCATATAATTTTAGCTAGAGCACCCTTCACTCCCAGTTCCAACCCCTCAGAAGTTGTTTTTTTCATCAATTTAGATAACTAGTGCTTTACTCAGTAAGAAGCAATGCAACATTTAGATTTAGGGGTCCAATTTATAAAACCATGCCTCGAGAACATATGGACAATGTGGTCACCTAGTCCATGCCTAAACAAACTTGCAGAATCTAATGGAGCTCAAAAATGTTTCTCCGTTAGGCTTTTATGCCCTGAGGATGAATTGGCAAGAGTCCCCGAAATGGTTTGGGATGGGACTTGGACCTGGGCATAAAATGAAAACCAAGACTCGGATTGAGGAACCGTCGACTCCGATGGATTTATGGCATAATATTTCAACAAGAGAACCCATCACTCCTGGTTCAAACCCATTGGAAGTAGTTTTTTTCATCGATTTCGATAACTAGTGCTTTGCTCAATAAGAAGCAATGCAACATTTGGATTTAGGGGATAATTTATGAAACCATCCCTCGGGAGAGGATGGATAATTTGGTCACCTAGTCCATGCCTAAACAAGCTTGCAACATCTCATGAAACTCAAAAATGTTGTTGTAAGCACCATACTTATTTATTAACCACTATCACACTCAAGCACATCTATAAATACAGGCTATTAGCACCATACTTACATTTGCAAGCACCATAATACAAAAAACAAAAATTACTTATATGCAATGACATACAATAATTAAACCCATATTATACACAGATAAATAAGCACATAGTAAATGAGACAAGCACAAAAAGAATAATTATCTTTTATGAAAACTCACGAACTGCATGGAGAACTCAGACGTTGCTCCCAACCATAGACTTTGTTGCTCATAATGTTTCAAAAAAAGGTCACCCCTGAGTTGGGGCTTAACTCCACTAGGGAAAATGGTTTTTAGTGATAGCCTAAGGTATGATTATCAACAAAATTTCTAAGTCCAAGGTGCCACTGTTGAAACTAGTCTACAATCTCTCATTCCCCATGCACCTATCACACCTAAGGAAGTGTGACCCTTCTCTTCTCAACATTCCCTCGGCTGCCACACTTCTCTTCTAGGGTTACCAACAATAGAATGGAAAAGAAGTCTCGAAGCCTTGTGACTAATTCCCAACACATTAGGGAATAATTCTCAACAAAACTCTCACCTAGAGAGTATCCTCATGGGCCTTACAACCCACCTCTTCAACAATAAATATCTCACCTAGAGAGACTGCTCAAGGTCATGAAAACCCGCCTCTTCGACAACAATACTCTCATCACAAAAACACAAAAACCTCTTACATTCTCTTCTCTCTACTGATAAGGTAGTAGTCAAATTTTCCCTAGATATTCTAACCCCTCCCACTCTCGAGAAAAGTGAATAGTGAGTCATCCCCCAAAATACACTAAGGCCAACAATATATATTATAGGCCTTCAACTCAACACTTGTCACCTTCAGAAGTAGCTTTAAGACACTCGGTGATTCTTTCCCTACCATCGGGAACTTAGGATAAAATAATTATCCATAACATACACTTTTTCGAAAATATTATAAAATAATCCATAAGAGTTAAGTCTCGTCCCCCCTTGTCCTCTTTTCCATTGGAGTTATCCCCTCATCTCTTTTCGTTTGAGTCTTTTTGCATGCAAATATGTAACATTACATTAATAAATTGAGTATGATTACTTTTACATGGATAAGCGCACTAGCCTCAATACATATACAACCATATATATATATATATATATATATAACTTGTCTTGGTGTGCACTCTTAGGTCAGTCTCGTGCACTTACCCAAGTGCATAGAACACTGTGAAATGTGTGCACCCTTTCTTTGATGTGAAACCATGCGCACTTACCTAGGTGCATGAAACACTATGAAATGTGTGCACCCTATCATTGATAAAAATTCTCTGCACAGTACTCGGGTGTGCGCAACACCAAAATTTAGTACCAATGACTCACTGGCCTATATGTACATTTACATTTACAATTGGTACCAACGAATCACCAGCCTATATGTACAGTTACAAAGGGTACATATTAGGGACATTACATTCCCCTCCCCATTATTTATGCATTGTCCTCAGTGCATCATTTACACATGTACATACAAAATTTCAAAAATCTTCAAAAATATGTGAATACTCTACCCACATAACATCCCCATGCTCCCAAGTTGCATCCTTAGGACTGTACTAGTTCCATTCGACCTTTTCCAGCTCCATGGATTGAATCCAAAGCTGTTTGATTTTTTGATCCAATATGCAAACTAGCCGCACTTGAAAATCACCTTCTCATTCCACCTAAATTACATTCCAATAAATAATATTATTAACATTAGGTACGTATTTTTTCAGAAATGACACATGGAAAACATTATGAATACATAAGGATGTAGGAAATCAAAGCATATATGTGACATGACCAATCCCCTCTAGGATTTAAAATGGCCCATAGTAGCATGTTTCCAACTTAGAACACTTTCCCAACTTCAGGGAACTATGTCTGGCCTTCACTTTCAAGAACATGTGATCACCCACTTTAAAATCTCAGTGGGTTGTTCCTTTATCTGTGTAGCTTTTCTGCCTGTCTTGGCAAGCCTTAAAGTTTTTCCTTATCTTTACCATCTTCTCTTCCATTTCTCGAATAAAATCTGGCCCAACTACTGCACAGTTTGCATGGTTGTCCCAACTCATTGGCGTGTTGAACTTTCTAACATAAAGTGCTTCAAATGGGATCAAATTTAAATATGCTTGATACCCATTTTTATAAGAAAAATCTACCAAGTGAAGGTAGTACTCCCATTTGGATGGTTTATCCATCACATACATCCTGAGCATATCTTCAATGACCTGACTTACTCTTTCTATTTTACCATATGTCTCATGATGATAGGCCATGCTAAAGTTCATATTAGTTCTAAATCCTTTGAATATCCATATCCAAAAGTTTGATGTGAACTTGGAATCTATTTCAGAAACAATTGTCTTAGGTACACCATGAAGCTTAGCAATTTCTCACATGTATATCTCAACAATGCTAGATGAATTGTGTGTTGACTTTACTGGAATAAAATGGATAGCTTTAGTAATGTTTTCCACCACCACCATAATAGAATCATGTTGCTTAGTAGTCCTAGGTAGATTAGTTATAAAATCCATGGTCACAAATTCCCACTTCCACTGAGGAATGAGCAAAGGTTGTATCAAACCAGCTCAATTTCTCTGCTCAACCTTGACCTTTCGAAATTCAAGGCATCTAGCAATAAAATCAACAACCTCCTTTTCATACCTGGCCAAAAGTATTTATTTTTTACTGCAACAATTGTCTTATGGTTACTTGGATTTTCTTCATAAGGAACCTTATGCATCTATGATAATAACATACTTTTCAACTCTTGATTATTTGGCACATAGACTCTACGTCTATACATGGGGATTCCATCTTCTCTTAGCTCATAAACTTCCAATTTATGTCGCAACATACCTTGCTGTAAAGTTTCCTTTATGTCCACATAGCGCTGATATGATTTGACAACTTCTAAAATTATGTCGAACAAATCAGATTTGTAAATGCTAATGGTTGTGGCATGCATTTCATGCACCCTCTTGATGAGTGTGTCAAACACCTTGTTCTCTTTTCCTCTGATATGCTTTATGTCAAAGTGATACTCAATGAGGAATTCTAACCACCTACTTTATCTAGAATTTAAACTTGGATATCCAAAAAAATATTTGAGACCACAATGGTCAGTTCTTAGCTCAAATATTTTACCCATGAGATAGTGCCACCACATATTCAAGGCATGCGCTATGGCTACCAATTCTATGTCATGAGTAGCATATATCCTTCCATGCTCTTTTAAATTTCTTGATTTGTAGCACACCACATACCCAATCTGACTAAGGACTCCATTGAGCCCTTCTTTGCATGCATCCGTGCACACAACAAAGTCTACATCAGGATTAACAATTTTCAAAATTGGTGCACTTGTCAACAAACTCTTCAAGTGATGAAAACTCCTTGCACAATCTGGATTCCATTCAAATCATGCACCTTTCTTTTGAAAAGATGTAATTGGATGCATAATCTATGAGAAGCCTTCAATAAACCTTTTGCAATAACCCACAAGTTCCATAAAGGACCTCACCTCTACAACATTTCTTAGTGTCAGCCATTTCTCAGTGGCTTTTATCTTTTCCAAATCCACAACTATACCTTCCTTGGAAATGATATGACCCAAATAATGAATTTATCATTGGTAAAATGAGCACTTGATAAACTTTGCATAAATTTGATTCTCCCACAATACTTGCAGCACCATCCTCAAGTGTTGCTTATGCTCCTCTTCAGACTTAGAGTAAATAAGGATGTCATCCAAAAATACGATGAAAAAATTATCTAAGTACTCTTTGAAAACTCCATTCATCAAACACATGAATATAATTTTTGCACTTTATAACCCAAATGGCACCACTGTTAACTCATAATGTTTGTACCTTGTTCTGAAGGCAGTCTTGTTGATTCCTTCTTCTTTAATTCTCACTTGGTGATATCGAGATCTGAGATCAATCTTTGAAAATATATGCACACCCCTCAACTGATAAAATATGTATTCGATCCTTGGAAAAGGATATTTGTTATTTATTGTTACCTTTTCAACTGCCTGAAGTCAATACAAAGTCTCAGCGTACCATCACTAGCAAATTCAGGTCTTTTTGCGATGGCTCTTTCGACGAAAACAGGGTATATTTCCATGAAATTGCTAGACAATGTTTCATGATTTTTATATAAAGTGCGTCGCAAGATTTCTATGGTGCGTCGAAATTGCGACGACAACAATTTATTTAAAAAAAAAAAATTAAAATTTTATTTTTGAGAAAATGTTTTTTTTTTTTTAGCCAATTATAGAAGGTGTTATGATTTCACACTAAAGAGGTCATCCAAGTGAATTTGTTGGTTGGTTGGTTGAGTCAGTTGACTGAATCGACTGTTCAAACTAACTATCTTCTTAAAAAAATTACACAATTATATCATAAAACAATACTCTAACTTAGATTTACATGTTTAACATCTCCCTGGCCTCAAAGCCTTCTTTTCCCTAAAAAGGTGAGGAAAAATAAATACTCAAACGTTCCAAAGAAATTATTTTTTTGTTGTTCAAATAAACTCTGATGGCCTTATATATGATTTTTTATTCTTTTTTTATATTTACTCATGGGTTATACATTTTGATATGGTGCCATTAAATACCTTCTTAAAAACACACGCTTGAGGTGTTTCTAGCTAAATTTCTCATGTTACCGCTTAAACTCTCGCCAAAGGAAAGTCCCAACCTGCGAGGGAGAGCTTGAGGAAATAGATAGGGAAGTCACCCACTAACACTTTCCTAGGGGGCTAATACTAAGTCCTATCATTGCATTTCTATACAGATGAGGACAAGGACTTTGTTTGACTTGGGTTGACTTCTCTAAACTGATGCTTCAAGAAAAGTAAGAGAAGAAAATTCTCAATGAATGCTTGGAAGGAAAACACTTACTTTATTCAACACAACACACCAATGCACCATTACTCATAATAAGTGATCAAACAATATACAATGTTCAAGGTGAATCTTTCTAAGTAAAAAGTATATATTGATTCACAAGATAGTCATCATTTAGCAAATTTCATATGTGCAAGAAGTGAAGCATGAACAAGTACTTATGAAACATTTAACCATGAAATTGGGTCATTATGATAGAAATGGAATAGAGCATCATTGTAACAAGTTCATAACCAATATAATTTTTCATCCATTAAATAAGTATATGCCATGAAACAAATGAAGTGTCACTATTGTAAAGAGAGAATAAGGAAACGAGCTCAATGTAATAAATTTAGAAGAAATACAATGCTACCAGATTAGAAAATTTCATTATTATATGTCAAGGCACAAAAATTGTATCATTAACCAAACTTATCATTCGTTCATCAACAATAAAAAATTAATTTGTTTCTCATCATACAATATAGATCAATTCTTTGGAACCATAATTGTAGCATGAATCAACCCTCTCAACTAGCAAACAATATAAATGTTGCACTGTTTGGGTAGATTTTTTGGGGTGGTTAGGGTAGGAATGTATAGTGGTCAACCAACCAAGCCAAAAGACATGCAAACACCACAAAAAAATATGTTTAACAAACCTTCATACAATAGTGAAAGGAGGAAACAATTGGACTAATTACAAGGTCCTTTGGAATTCCTTAACATATTTTGGCTTCTTTGGGATGTGGAAAACAAAGTGTCATAAAAACATTGCAAGACATCAAGACTTTAATCACCATTGAAAGTAGAATACTTATGGAGTTTTATGACAGTCCTGGATAGAGTTTTGGATAACACATAGGAGGTAATGTAAAGGCTTGAAACTCGGTAATTTATCTCTCTTCAAAGTCGTTTGGACACCTATGGAAATGAATATAATGAAATCCTCGAAACATTACAAAAAGAGGAGGGTTACAAATAGCCCCGCACAACAATAAATCTCTGCAGAAAAAGGAATACTAGAAAAATCCCAGACCAACAATAAAGAACATGCAATTATTTTAATTTGAATGAGGTTGTTGGACCTTCCAATACATCCAATGATAGTTTATAATAACCTAGAACAACACTCCTTCAAAATTTTGCAATAAAAGTTATTTTCAACCCTAGTTATGTTGTATTGATTTCAACCATTCCAAGCAAAGTATGCATTAGGGCATCCATACAAGTAATCGATTTATACTTAAATTAAAAAATGATTTTCAAACCCTCTTTTTCTTCTCAAGTAGATAAAAATAAAGCATGCCACATCATCACAAGGTCCAAATAGCAACCTATAACCACCTCCATAATTTGTAACCAACTCTTCCAATGCATTAATAACTCCCATGTGTGGTCCAAGGAGAGATAAATAATGCATAAGTGTGAATGAAACATCCAATTGATAAAGAAGAATGAATTTGAGTGGTCCATGTGGCATGTGTGGTGACATGGAATCCCTCTCATGGATCGATGCACTGTCATGGATCCCAATGCAGTGACATGAATCCCAAGGAAAAGGGTATGGATCCCAATGCAGTGACATGAATCCCAAGGAAAAGGGTATGTATCCCAATGTATGTAGATATGATCATATATGAGTACATGGATCCCAATGTAGCATCATGGATCCCAATGCAATGTCATGGATCTTGAGGCATAATACATGTATCCCAATGCACAATACCCACTTGAAGTGATGGGCCTAGCCTCTTAGAAAGCCATTAATTGGTAGCACCTGGTGACATCTCTTAGCACAACATAAAAAAGGTTTTTTTTTTTTAAATATTTCCTAATTCTTACCAAGGGGAACAATATTGACCCTTATAAATGCATCAAGTCCTAATACAATACATATTTCCTAAGCACCTAATTGAAAGATAGGAAAAACTAATTAATAATGATGAAAGTTAATGGGGAACGAGTTCATGTGATGACACTCAACGTCTAAGAGTTTTACATATAATATCCTTCTAGAGATAGATTAACATTGAGTTACCATCCTTAACATTATTTCTTACTACCCCTTTAAGAATTGTTTTTTTTAATGTTTGTTTTATCGAACAAGTTCCTATTATTTAGATATTCATAGACAAACTAGAGACTAGGGGCATTGGCCTCATAGTGAGGGAGCATTGATCAAGATTTATATTTGGATTTTGAATTTATCTCTTCACCTCTTTTCCTTATTGGATTATTGACTCAAGCTTTATAAAATTGACATTTCCTTTTGACCTTTGAGAAATCATACATGACCAAGATGCAATTTTTTATATGGATGGAATGAATAACACTCAGGAGTTGGAAAATGAATATCATGGTTGGGATATGGATAATGATATCTATCCTAAGAACCCAATGGTATAGGTTAATCCAAGATATGACACACTTCTAACATAAAACATGTTCCCCAAGGTACTACAAGGAAAGTCATAAAACCATGTAATGTTATGAAATGGTACTAGGCAATCATTAGGTGTTTACCACTTTATGATGAGATAATAAGTTACATCATTGTTTCCAAATGAGTATTGATACATTGAATTCAAAACGAAGAAAATAGGAACGATGCCATAACGTAAAACAATGCATCTATCATCTAAGGAGTTGGCATGAAAGTGAGCTACACCATAGTTGAGCTAGCACGATCATGTTTTTGGTGGAGATCAAGAAGAACTCTATCTAGATCTAGGGAATATGAGCATGACATGTCATGCAAGAAACAACTTGAAACCCTTGCTAGCATATCCAGAAATGTGTCACCCCTCATGGGGTAACATCTGGCTCCTACTTGTGGACATGCACTTTGTTTGAGAATGTATGATAACTCCATAATCTCTATAGACCTGCGACCTACACACCATATAACTTGGCAAATGAAACAAAATTTGGGGTGAATCTACCACCCTAGTTAGAAATAAAAAAGACTTGGCACAAATAAAAAAAAATCACCAAATATGAACATGAAAGTAAAGCAGGAAAACACGTGTAAGAAATTATTCTAAGGAAAATCAAATGCATCAATAAAATTAGGCAATGCATGAAAGTAAACACACAAAAGAAAGGCAAACATGAATGGAAGGGAAAAAATCATTCTAACTACTGCTCAAGGATCATATTCATGCCTACCCTATTGGATAACTAAGGGATGTGGCTACTAGGTGAAATAAAATGTCCAAATCAACCATTCAAGGAGCTTACCAACATATGGAAACCTTCCCTTTTGTTTGGTTATCATCCAAAACATGGATATGCCAAGAATCAAGTGGGTATCAAATAATCTAACTCACTCTCAAGTCTAGAAACTAGGTAAGGTAATATCTATGAAGTAGAAAGCCCAAAATATACCAAGGTTGACTCACCTCTCCACAAAATTTCTCCATCCAAAGGTCAATAGGGACAATGTAAACACAAAACTGGGTCAACCCATTGAATTTTCTTGTAATATCAATGACGACAAAATATTGTGATGGAAACTCCAACTATGCAGATGGTTTGGAGTTATGCAACCACTTCACTTGGAGTGATTTTTTTTTTTTTTGAGGGTGTGTTTATCCCATACACCTTATTGAATATATGTGGGGGATAAACTGGGTCTTTTCTCATATACACAGTGCTCCCTTGCACATCAATGAATTTTTTTTAAAGGGACAAATTAGTTGACATATGGTCAAAACTCTCTCATTGTTGGCATTATTATGCCCTCTAATCGACAAGGTGAAGATTTGAATTTATCTCAACATTAGAACAATGAATGTTTATATCATGAACCTATATATGGATTAACATGACCATGAGAAGATTAAAGTAGGAAAATATGAAGAAAGTCTTGAAACCTTGAATAACCCTCCACATATTGTAGACATGAAGATTGAGATGATGCACATGTGTGAAAGAGTAAATGTTTGACATTGCCATTTCCAACCCCACATGTTTAATTCTTAATTTTGTTGAAGAAACAAAATAAATTTCATGGAATTAAAAACATTAAATTATTTCCAAAATTGTGCCCTCTAATTAACAAATTGAATATTGGACTTTATGTGAACATTATAACAATGAGTGTTTATATGATGGACCTCTATATGGATTAACATGACCATGAGAGGATTAAAGTAGGAAAATATGAAGAAAGTCTTGAAACCTTGAATAACCCTCCACATATAAATTCACAATGGCAACGTGATTTTGCTTCTTTGTCATGTGAGACACAATGAAAAGAAGGGTAATGCTCTGAAAAAATATTATAAAATGTTTGACATGGCCATTTCCAACCCCTCATGTTTAATCCTTAAAACTTATTATTGCATCTTCCCAAAAATTTCTTTTTGCATGTTGCACCAAGTTTAAAGTCTGCACATTGCTTGGAAAAGATGATTTCCACATGTCACATGTCACAAAACTTTCAAAGTTGCATATATCATGTCACAAGATTTTGGAGGTTTCATATTGCATATTCAAGTTCTATTTGTAGCCTAGACTCCATAGCCCAAGCACAAGGCACCAGGTCTTGCGTGGATTCTCATGTCTTGAATCAAGGAGTATTGAATCAATATATACCAAATCTTATAAGAGAAGTTGAAATTATCATTAAGTGTATAACAAAATTACATTCACAGATATATACAAGCCATAGAAATAAACTTGTGTATATTATCAGATGAAAAAATACCCATAATGTCAATGCATTATATGTGTCATTACATGTTCAACTATATAATGTACATCTAACTATCTTATAAAATTATTACATGACATCATGGATTTATTTTAGTCTTCTTTTGTGCTTTCCAGGTCTTAGGTAATTCATCCATCTCCATGTCTTCATTTATTGGGTGCTCTTCAACAATTGATGTTGTTTCAGTCCTTTCACGTTGAGTATGTATGGTCTCATACCCACGGCATGGATGTTGCTGTGAGGGGGCATCACCTACAAAAATAAAAATAAATAAATTTATATGGCCAATTTTTAAATATCATTGAAGTAGTTCATTAATATTAAAAAAAACTCTGCAATGTAATTATTTACCTGGTCCTCTAGTCAGCACCATTGGAATGGCTTCTGGCATGTTCACTTGATCTTTAGGACAAGGAGCATCAACTATGACATTCTCTTCCATTGAAACGTCAAAATTTATAAGTACATAATTATTAAGTATATGATTAATATATAGACATTTTACCATCGTGGGCCTCAATCACAAGAACATCTTGGGGATGCAACTCACTAGAATGGGGCTGCTGGGGAGCACCATGATCTTCTGGCTGTGTTGCACTATCAACGCTCTATTGTCCAGTACTAATGGTTTCACTAATAGTGTTTCTTCCCTGATTAAAACAAAGTAAGACATTAAATTATGGACGATATCAAACATTTACGTATTTTATAAGCAATGAAAGGTTAATGTGGACTTTTTTTTATTTACCTTATCCCACAAACTAGATCTTGGGGTCTTCCCCATGATTTTCCTATGATCCACCATGACTTTCTAACCATACTTGTAACCAATTTGGAGTTATTCCTCCGTGGTTTCAGTTCCGAATTCGTCGCCCTGCATTGCATAAGGGTATGGTTTTTTAATGTTTTTGGCTGGAATTACCTGAAAGTTATAAGGTGATACAAATAATATTCTTAAGATGTTTGGGTACTTATGATTCATGATTGTAACCTCGAGTAGCCTCCCTGGCCTAGCTTGTGTTGGCCATGTTTGGCAATCCTTGCTTTGGTTGCCTTCGAAGTGTCAGGAAACCTATCATCAAAATTTTCAAGTATGTTATATATAACCACACTTTTATTTAGATCTAAAGAAAAATAAAGCTCGTATTGAAATCAAAATATTGTAATTTACCTTGGTGTACCAGTTATTTGCTCTTTTGATTTATTCAAAATCTTCTCTTTTGCATCATCAATGATTGCCTTCCACTCCCTCTCTGGAATTGAGGGAGGACGCTCATACCTAGGATTTCTTGCTAAGCTTCGTCTTTAAACATTCCGCATATATTTTAAATATTCGCCCGCTGCAGAGGTGACCTACTTTTTTATTGAACGTGTATACTCCAAATAGACCTTCAAGATAATCCATAAGTTCCTTTTTGAGGTTGGAATTTTGGCCTTGCTCTCTAAGTGCCTATAAAAATGGTCGTTTCCTACACACAAAAATATATGATCATTAATTTAAAATTAATAATCTAGATGATTTATGTATGAGAAGGACAACATTAAACGATTAAAATATGAATTAAAACTACTTGGGAGTCTTGATTGTTTTAATGGAATTCCATTATCGTCGACCAAAAATGTACACAGAAGGGTCCTTGTGCTTGTCACACGTCTAGCTCCAGGAAATGTAACCATGTCAACCACATCACCATGAGCCTCATCTCTCCCACCATATTTAGACTCCGACTGATGTGTGGATGGTTGGCAGTGCATGTCATGGATCCTATCTAAATTATGTGTGGAAGATTGAGAAGTAAATAGTACTCTAGCAACTGTATGACTTCCTGCATCAGGACTCTGTAGCATCTCTGTAGTGCCACTACTACCAACACCGGGCTGAACAGGCTCCAAAAATGTCTTTATAATTTTTTTTATTTTTTTCATGAGATAATGTAAAAGTTAAAGAACAAAGTATCATAATTGAACATATGAGTACATAAAAAAAAAACACTTTAAATTATGGTTATTGCCTTATATGTGTTAAGTTGTGACATAAGGACCTTGATATTTTCTTTGACATCGGGAGTTTGATCTGGACGATCTATGAAGCTAGCAAGTTCCTTGTTCGCTTTAATGATATTTTTGTTTATTAAGACCATCAGATCAGGAGATGAATAAAACCCCTCCTCATCGGCGGAATCATTATCAACATGGCTTGTGAACTACATATAATTCCAACAAAAACAATGCTATTTGAATAAAATTGTATAAGAAAATAATAAAAATAACGTATAATGAAAGTGGAAATTGATAATCATTTACATGTTCTGGGGCTGACCCTTTTCCACGATCATCCTGCCACATTATAATATAATTAGAACCTCCAAATATTTAAAAAATTGTTAACGATAACAAAAAAACAATGTTAAAGATAATAAAAAAATATAATGCAATAAGTAGAGGTTTCTTAAAGAGGTGTTTCATAAGTACCTGCACACTATTAGTCAATGTTTCTATTTGATTCAAATGGTAATCCACTAATAACTCTTCCCCAGGAGCTATATTTTTTACTGCACACAGGACTACCCGATTATCTTCAAGTCCCTCATATATGCAATTCGGTTGTTTGTTTGTTGTCCCAGGTCATGTGTTGTTTATAAACCTTGATATATTGATGGAAGCTTTAGGCCTTCCATCAATATAGATAGTCACTCCCTTCTTTTTATCCTTGTTTATTAGTCGTATATAATTTGCGATGAGTGCATATCTCCTCATACTTCGCATGTACTGGACCAACCGCATCCAATCATTATAATTGTAACATGGTCCGACATGGTCCATCAACTCAGTTACTGTATTGTATTTTACAATTATTCCATCCATGAAAAATAGCCCCAAGCCATGCAGGGAGGATGGTGCAATGTGATATGTCCTATTGTTGACAATGAAGTGAGCATTTATAGGAGGTAGTTCATTGGGTACCCATTGATTCACCAGATGCTTATACCTGAGTGGCACCTCTATGTATCCTATGCTCTCATCATCATAAGAGCATGATCCTCCTTCAGAAAGAAAAACTTTCATGCATCTACAAAATTTTCTTCTGACTTTTTCACCTCTGGTCCTTGTTTTCTTATCATATCTACTAGATGCACTCGCATTTCCCTCTATTTTTCCTAAGCTTTCCTCACTCAATGAAGATATATATGACAATTTCTTGTTTGGTTTAACCTTCAATTGCATGTGCATGTGTTGTTAGTGAGTAGTCCATCATCATCCTAGTTCCAATTTATGAACTTTTTTTTCTATATTGAAAGTTCTAGATAAATTTTTTATATCTTTTGTTTTGGATTCACAATTAGACTAGGGTGAAATTACCAATATTAGAGGTCAAACACCTAATTTAATGTGATATCCCTCTTGATTTTGGACATATTAATGTGATAACACTAATGACATGATATTAATGCAACGTTTGGATTTAGGGGTCCAATTTACGAAACCATGCCTTGGGAGTGGATGGACAATGTGGTCACCTATTCCATGCCTAAACAAAATTGCAGAATCTCATGGAGCTCAAAAATGTTGCTCTGTTAGGCTTTTATGCCCCGAGGATGAATTGCCAAGAGTCCCCGAAATGGTTTGGGATGTGACTTGCAACTAAGCATAAAAAAAAAATGAAACTCGGATTGAGGAACTGTCAAATTCGATGGATTCTTAGCATAGGATTTCATCTAGAGAACCCCTCACTCCCTGTTCCAACCCCTCAGAAGTATTTTTTTTCATCGATTTCGATAACTAGTGCTTCTCTCAGTAAGAAGCAATGCAACATTTGGATTTAGGGGCCAATTTATGAGACCTTTCCTCGGGAGCAAATGGATAATTTGGTCACCTAGTCCATGCCTAAACAAGTTTTCATCATCTCATGGAACTCAAAAATGTTGCTCCATTAGTCTTTTATGCTCTGAGTGGGAATTGGCCAAGAGTCCCCAAAATTGTTTGGGATGCCACTTGCAACTAGGCACAAAAAAAAAAACAAGACTCAGATTAAGGAATCGTCATCTCTATTGGATTCCTAACATATGATTTTAGCTAGAGCACCCCTCTCTCCTGGTTCCAACCCCTCGAAAGTTGTTTTTTTCATCGATTTCGATAACTAGTGCTTTTCTCAGTAAGAAGCAATGAAACATTTGGATTTAGGGGTCCAATTTACGAAACCATGCCCCGGGAGTGGATGGACAATGTGCTCACCTATTCCATTCCTAAACAACCATGTAGAATCTCATGGAGCTCAAAAATGTTGTTCTGTTAGGCTTTTATGCCCAGAGGAGGAATTGCCAAGAGTCCCCAAAATGGTTTGGGATGCGACTTGAAACTGGGAATAAAAATGAAAACCGAGACTTAGATTGAGGAACCGGTGACTCTGATGGATTCCTTGGATATGATTTCAACTAGAGAAGCCATCTCCCGGGTGCCACGCCTCGAAAGTTGCTTTACTCATGCATTTCAAGAACTAGTGTTTTTCTCAGTTTGAAGCAAACCAACATTTGGATTAAGGGGTCCAATTTATGAAACCGTGCCTTGGGAGTGGATGGAAAATATAGTCACCTATTACATGCCTAAACAATCTTACAGCATCTCACTGAACTCAAAAATGTTTCTATGTTAGTCTTTTATGCCCTGAGCGAGAATTGGCCAAGATTCCCTGAAATGGTTTGGGATGCGACTTACAACTGGGCATAAAACAAAAATCGAGACTCGGACTGAGGAACCGTCATCTATGTTGGATTCATAGTATAGGATTTTAGCTAGAGAACCCCTCACTCTGGGTTCCAACCCCTCGGAAGTTTTTTTTTTCATCAATTTTGATAACTAGTTCTTTGCTCAATAAGAAGCAATGAAACATTTGGATTTAGGGGTCCAATTTGCAAAACCATGCCTCGAAATAAGATGGACAATGTGGTCACCTATTCCTTGCTGAAAAAATCTTGCATAATCTCATGGAGATCAAAAATGTTCCTTTGTTAGGCTTTTATGCCCCGAGGATGAATTGCCAAGAGTCCCTGAAATGGTTTGGGATGCGACTTGCAACTAGGCATAAAATGAAAAAAGAGACTCGTATTGAGGAACTGTCGACTCTGATGGATTCTTGGCATAGGATTTCAACGAGAGAACCCCTCACTCTTGGTTCCAACCCCTCAGAAGTAGTTTTTTTCATCGATTTTGATAACTAGTGCTTTTCTCAGTAAGAAGCAATGCAACATTTGGATTTAGGGGCCAATTTACGAAACCATGCCTCGAGAGAAGAGGGATAATTTGATCACCTAGTCCATTCCTAAACAATCTTACAACATCTCACAGAACTCAAAAATGTTGCTTCGTTAGTCTTTGATGCCCTGAGAAGGAATTGGACAAGAGTCCCTGAAATGGTTTGGGATGCGACTTGCAACTGGGTATAAAATGAAAACCGAGACTTGGATTGAGGAACCGTAATCTCTGTTGGATTCCTGGCATAGGAATTTAGCAAGAGAACCCCTCCCTCTTGGTTCCAACCCAACGAAAGTTGTTTTTTTCATTGATTTCGATAACTAGTGCTTTGCTCAGTGAGAAGCAATGCAACATTTGGATTTAGGGGTCCAATTTGTAAAATCATGCCTTGGGAGAGGATGGACAATGTGGTCACCTAGTCCATGCCTAAACAAGCATGCAAAATCTCATGGAGCTCAAAAATGTTGCTCCGTTAGGCTTTTATGCCCGGAGGAGGAATTGCCAACAGTCCCTGAAATGGTTTGGGATGCAACTTGCAGCTGGGCATAAAACGAAAACTGAGACTCAGATTGAGGAATCATCGACTTTGATGGATTCTTGGGATAGGATTTTAACAAGAGAACCCCTCTCTTCCAGGTGCCATGCCACAAAAGTTGCTTTACTCATTGATTTCAAGAACTAGTGGTTTTCTTAGTTTGAAGCAAACCAACATTTGGATTAAGGGTTACAATTTATGAAACCATGCCTCGGGAGCTGATGGAAAATATAGTCACCTAGTCCATGCCTAAAAAAGCATGAAAAATCTCATGGAGCTCAAAAATGTTGCTCCGTTAGGCTTTTATGCCCGAAGGAGGAATTGCCAACAGTCCTTGAAATGGTTTGGGATGCGACTTGCAGCTGGGCATAAAACGAAAACCGAGACTCAGATTGAGGAACTGTCGACTCCGATGGATTCCTGGGATAGGATTTCATCAAGAGCACCCCTCTCTCTCAGGTGCCATGCCTTGGAAGTTGATTTACTCATTGATTTCAAGAACTAGTGGTTTTCTCAGTTTGAAGCAAACCAACATTTGGATTAAGGGTTACAATTTATGAAACCGTGCCTCGAGAGCTAATGGAAAATATAGTCACCTAGTCCACCCCTAAAAAATCTTGGATCATCTCATGGAACTCAAAAATGTTTCTCCATTAGTCTTTTATGCCTTGAGCAGGAATTGGCCAAGAGTTCCCAAAATGGTTTGGGATGCGACTTGTAACTGGGCATAAAAAGAAAAATGAGACTCGGATTGAGGAACCGTCATCTCTGTTGGATTCCTGGCATATGAATTTAGCTAGAGCACCCCTCACTCCTGGTACCAACCCCTCGGAAGTTGTTTTTTTCATCGATTTCGATAACTAGTGCTTTTCTCAGCAAGAAGTTGTTGATACTTAGAACACATCACTAAAAGAATTCATCCTCCCTTGAAATCCAGCCTTCTTTTACTTCTTCTTCTCTCTGAAATTCGACTTGTATCAAATGAATGTATAATGATGTTTATTTATACCATTTATGTCACTTCCTTTTAACATTAGGGCCGACCTGACACTTTCTTA
>ML809432.1:39621-54100 GCA_009831015.1 Picea engelmannii | reverse complement strand
TTTAATTGTCTTCAGGGCCTACATGTACAATTCACTTTGTCATCTTCAAAAATTCATTTCTCCTCAACCATGAGGATCCATGTGACGTGCCACATACCACCGGAAAGAGCATGATGTATACTATCCATCCATGGGTTTTGTATATACATGTGCATTTTCCTTCATATCCAAATAACTTCATCAATATTGTGGTCCAAAACCCATGACTAGGGTTGACATCAATGACAACAACCAATCTTCCAACAGAAGCAATGCAACATTTGGATTTAGGGGTCCAAATTATGAAACCATGTCTCAGGAGAGGATGGACAATGTGGTCACCTAGTCCATGCCTAAACAACCATGCAGAATCTCATGGAGCTCAAAAATGTTTCTCCGTTAGGCTTTTATGCTCGGAGGAGGAATTTCTAAGAGTCCTCGAAATGGTTTGGGATGCATTTTTCAATTGGGCATAAAAAGAAAAACGAGACTCAGATTGAGGAACCGTCGACTTTGATGGATTCCTGGGATATTATTTCAGCTAGAGCACCCCTCTCTCCCGGGTGCCATGCCTCAAAAGTTGCTTTACTCATGGATTTCGAGAACTAATATTTTGCTCAGTTTGAAGCAAACCAACATTTGGATTAAGGGGTCCATTTTATGAAACCTTTCTTGGGGAGTGGATGGAAAATATAGTCACCTATCCCACACCTAAAAAATCTTGCAGCATTTCACGTAACTCAAAATTGTTGCTTCGTTAGTCTTTTATGCCCTAAGAAGGAATTGGCCAAGAGTCCTCGAAATGGTTTGGGATGCGACTTGCAGCTGAGCATAAAACAAAAATCGAGACTTGGATTGAGGAAGGGTCATCTCTGTTGGATTCCTGGCATAGGATTTTAGCTAGAGAACCCCTCACTCTCGGTTCCAACCCCTCGGAAGTTGTTTTTTCATCGCTTTCAATAACTAGTGCTTTGCTCAGAAAGAACAATGCAACATTTGGATTTAGGGGTCCAACTTATGAAACCATGCCTCACAAGAAGAATCACAATGTGGTCACATATTCCATGCCTATATAAGCTTGCATAATCTCATGGAGCTCAAAAATGCTGCTCCGTTAGGATTTTATCCCCCGAGGATGAATTTCCAAGAGTCCTCGAAATGGTTTGGGATGCGACTTGAAACTGGGAATAAAATGAAAATCGAGACTCTGATTGAGGAACCGTCGACTCCGATGGATTGCTGGCATAGGATTTCAGCTAGATCACCCCTCACTCTTGGTTCCAATGCTTCTGAAGTAGTGTTTTCATCGATTTTTATAACTAGTTCTTTGCTCAGTAAGAAGCAATGCAACATTTGGATTTAGGGGCCAATTTACGAAACCATGCCTCGGGAGTTGATGGATAATTTAGTCAGCTATTCCATGCCTAAACAATCTTACAGTATCTCACAAAACTCAAAAATGTTTCTCTGTTAGTCTTTTATGCCCCGAGCGGAAATTGGCCAAGAGTCCCCGAAAATGGTTTGGGATGCGAATTGCAACTGGGCATAAAATGAAAATCAAGACTCGGATTGAGGAATCATCATCTCTGTTCTATTCTTGGCATAGGATTTTAGATAGATCACCCCTCACTCCTAGTTCCAACCCCTCATAAGTTGTTTTTTATCATCGATTTCGATAACTAGTGCTTTGGTCAGTAAGAAGCAATACAACATTTGGATTTAGGGGTCCAATTTATGAAACCATGCCTCGGGAGTGGATGGACAATGTGGTCACCTATTCCATGCCTAAATAACCATTCAGAATCTCATCGAGGTCGAAAATGCTACTCTGTTAGGCTTTTATGCCTGGAGAAGGAATTGCCAAGAGTCCCCTAAATGGTTTGGGATGCGACTTGCAACTGGACATAAAATGAAAACCAAGACTCCGATTGAGGAACCGTCAACTTCGATGGATTCTTGGGATAGGATTTCAGCTAGAGAACCAATCTCTCCTGGGTGCCATGCCTTGGAAGTTGCTTTACTCATTGATTTTGAGAACTAGTGTTTTTCTCAGTTTGAAGCAAACCAACATTTGGATTAAGGCGTCCAATTTATGAAACCATGCCTCGGGAGTGGATGGAAAGTATAGTCACCTAGTCCATGCCTAAACAATCTTGCATCATCTCACGGAAATCAAAAATGTTTCTATGTTAGTCTTTTATGCGCTGAGCGGGAATTGGCCAAGAGTCCTCAAAATGGTTTGGGATGCGAGTTGCAACTGGGCATAAAATGAAAATCAAGACTCGGATTGAGGATCTGTCATCTCTGTTGGATTCCTAGCATAGGATTTTAGCTAGAGCACCCCTCACTCCCGGTTCCAACCCCTCGGAAGTTTTTGTTTTCATCGATTTTGATAACTAGTGCTTTGCTTAGTAAGAAGCAATGCAACATTTGGATTTAGGGGTCCAATTTATGAAACCATGCCTCGGGAGCGGATGGACAATCTGGTCATCTAGTTCATGCGTAAAAAATCTTGCAGAATCTCATGGAGCTAAAAAATCCTACTCTGTTAGGCTTTTATGCCCCGAGGATGAATTGCTAAGAGTCCCCAAAATGGTTTGGGATGCGACTTGCAACTAGGAATAAAACGAAAACCGAGACTCAAATTGAAGAACCGTCGACTCCGATGGATTCCTGGAATAGGATTTCAGCTAGAGTACCCCTCACTCTCAGTTACAACCCCTTGGAAGTAGTTGTTTTCATTGATTTCGATAACTAGTGATTTGCTCAGTATGAAGCAATGCAACATTTGGATTTGGGGGCCAATTTACAAAACCATACCTCAGGAGATGATGGATAATTTGGTCACCTAGTCTATGCCTAAACAAGCTTGCAACATCTCACAACACTCAAAAATGTCACTATGTTAGTCTTTTATGCCCTCAGTGGGAATTGGGCAAGAGTCCTCGAAAATGGTTTGGGATGCAACTTGAAACTAAGCATAAAATGAAAAATGAGACTTGAATGGAGGAACCATCTTCTCCGTTGGATTCCTAGAAAGTATTTTAGCTAGAGCACCCCTCACTCTTGGTTCCAACCCCTCAGAAGTGGTTTTTTTCATCGATTTCTATAGCTAGTATTTTTCTTAGTAAGAAGGAATCGAACATTTGGATTTGGGGGTCCAATTTATGAAACCATGCCTCGGTAGTGGATGGACAATGTGGTCACCTAGTCCATGCCTAAAAAAGCATGCAGAATCTCATGGAGCTCAAAAATGTTGCTTTGTTAAGATTTTATTCCTCGAGGAGGAATTGCCAAGAGTCCCCGAAATGGTTTGGGATGCGACTTGAAATTGGGCATAAAATGAAAACCGAGACTCATATTGAGGAATCATTGACTCCAATGGATTCCTGGGATAGGATTTCAGCTAGAGCACCCCTCTCTCCCAGGTGCGATGCCTCGAAAGTTGCTTCACTCATTGATTCCGAGAGCTAGTGTTTAGCTCAGTTTGAAGCAAACCAACATTTGGATTAAGGGGTCCAATTTATGAAACCATTCCTCAGGAGTGGATGGAAAATATAGTCACCAATTCCATTCCTAAACAATCTTGCAGCATCTCACGGAACTCAAAAATGTTGCTATGTTAGTCTTTTATGACCTGAGCAGGAATTGGCCAAGAGTCCTCGAAATGGTTTGGGATGCGACTTGTAATTGGGAATAAAATGAAAAACGAGACTCAGATTGAGGAATCGTCATATTTGTTGGATTCCTGGCATAACATATTAGCTAGAGAACCCCTCACTCCCGGTTCCAACCCCTCAGAAGTTGTTTTTTACATTGATTTCGATAACTAGTGATTTTCTCAGTAAGAATCAATGCAACATTTAGATTTAGGGGTACAATTTACAAAACCATGCCTCGGGAGAGGATGGACAATGTGATCACCTATTCCATGTCTAAACAATCTTGTAGAATCTCATGGATCTCAAAAATGCTTCTCCGTTAGGCTTTTATGCCTGGAGGAGGAATTGGCCAAGAGTCCTCAAAATGCTTTGGGATGTGACTTGCAACTGGGCATAAAATGAAAACCGAGACTTAGATTGAGTAACCGTTGACTCCGCTAGATTTATGGCATAGGATTTCAGCTAGAGAACCCCTCACTCCCAGTTCCAACCCCTTGGAAGGAGTTTTTTTCATCGATTTCAATAACTAGTTCTTTGCTTAGTAAGAAGCAATGCAACATTTGGATTTAGGGGCCAATTTACGAAACAATGCCTTGGGAGTGGATGGATAATCTGGTCACCCAGTCCATGCCTAAACAAGATTGCATCATCTCACAGAACTCAAAAATGTTGCTTCATTAGTCTTTTATGCCCTGAGCGAGAATTGGCCAAGAGTCCCCGAAATGGTTTGGGATGCGACTTGCAACTGGGCATAAAATGAAAACTGAGACTCGGATTGAGGAACCGTCATCTCTGTTAGATTCCTAGCATATGATTTTAGCTAGAGCACCACTCAATCCCGGTTCCAACCCCTCGGAAGTTTTTTTTTTCATTGATTTCAATAACTAGTGTTTTGCTCAGTAAGAAGCAATGCAACATTTGGATCACTCCCAGACCTCTTCATGAAAGATTGTGAATCTATGGTGCATGTACACATATGTGAGATGTGGGTTTATGATAATATTTTGAATTTTCCAATAAAATTCTCCATTGACCTTATGTAAACCGTTCCATTTGGTGTTTGTTGCACTAAGTGTAAAGAACAATGTTGGAGAATTATACGACATAAGTTAGGTATGAGCTATTTGTTACCTTTTTATTACCTTTTATTTTAATTATATCCATATTTTGTATTAATCAAATTAGGAATTAACCCGAAAATGATTCCATTAGACACAAGCTCAATCTTAAGGCCAACTAAGGAGAAAAAACAACACACGCTAATTAATCTAGGAGTCAAGCATGCAAACAACCCTTCTCACAAAGAAGTGCTAGTTGGTGATGGAATCCAACATCGTAGAATCAATGCACGAAGGGGATGCGTTTCGGTGGGTGGGAAATTTACGATGACAACCTTCTTAGTGAACTAACACCCTGATGTAAGTTACCTCACCAAGCAGTGGGAAACCCTCCAAGGAGTCTGAGTGAGTCTAGCCAACGTCAATCCAAGGTACAACACCACCTTCCCTATTTTGCCACATTGTGTAGGAAGTCTAAAATATTATGACCTCTATGGTACCACCTACTATACTAAAGCAGAGGGGGGACAGATGACACCAAGACCAACAAAGTAGGGTTGATTACTTTGAGGGCCCCAATGCGACCTTGTGATTGACCCTTGTGTTAGAAGGGCTTCCCAAAGTCAGTGATATAGAAACTGGATTTCACTCCCTAACTCAAGGATTTATGTTTGTTTAGCATATTTGGAAATTTATTCTCACAATCTTATTCCAAAGCTCTACAGCTAAGCTAAGATGGGTTTGAAGAGCCCTAGAAAAGTTGCTAGATAAATTTTAATTAGCGCTTGATTTTAGGTTGTTGTTACTCAAAGGAGTGGTCATGAAACTAATGGCATTTTGAATCGACTCTTTAAACCATGCAAGAGGAAAATCAAATGCAATAAATTCAACTTCAATGAAAACTAGCTATAGGAAGGAGCAAGAGGTTTTAACCAAAGAAATAATTTCTTGATAGATTACTATGTGTGCAACACTGCAAAATGACCCAAATTTTAAAAATACCATGCAAATGACATAGCTCACTTAGTACACCCATACAACATTGAATCAAATGTCATCATTTCTAACATAGTAAACTTTTATGATTATAGAGACCACCATACACATATTGAATACTCATAAGGATCACAGGGGCTTCACCTTGTTGACCAAGAACTTATCACGTAATTCATTCATAAAGGGGCTTTTTTAATTATGAACCCACATGTTGTGAATATATGTTGTGCGTAAAACACTGAAAATAGCAATGTAATAAAGAAAAAATGATACAAATCCTTGTTTCATAAGAGGAATGTCACATAAGGATTTCAAAGTAATATACAACATTCATTTACATGATCTAGGTTTCTATTCATGCCCCCCTTCATTGGACAAAAAGAAAACACGATTCAAAAATCCATCCTCTCCTCTTTTTAAGAAAACATGATTCAAATACATCCTCTCCTCTTTTTAGTCCTTGAAAAGAAAGGACTATAATAATCACCTCATGTGAATAATTCATATGTATAGAAACATGTAACAAAAAAATATGTAAGTTATGGTAAAGTCATAGAATTTTGTATTTTCCGCCATATTAATTTTTTCTTGAGTTGTACAAATTGTGTAGTTTTTAGTGTTCTCTAAATAAGATGGTCTCTATCCCTATGGCCATTGATGGTATCTCTTGAGATGGTCCCCACAATATAACTAATACCAAGAAAACAATGTGTCGCAATTGTTGAGATAATACCCACAACACATTTTAATGTTAGGAGAATGAAAGAAACAAGCCAAAACATTAGACAATATATCACATACAAACAATAGACAAGAATTAGGTTGCATGAGGTGAAGAGGGTTTGGTGACTATATAAGAAGAGGTGGCTATGGTGAAAGAAGAAGAGGTCGAGGTGTTCGACATGGAGGATAAGGTGGATATTAAGAAGGTTTTTTTTTACCTATATTGGGAGCAAGAAAAGGGAAGGATGCACTTTTGTGAAAAACCCCTCAAATAAAACCTGGAAGGAAAGAAAACAATATGTACTCATATTTGACGAGACAAAAAGAACATGTTAATGAATCCATATAAATTTTAAGAAAATTGGATAAAGAAGAATAATTTCAAGGCTCTAGATGAATTTTTGGATCCATCAAATGAGGAAGAATCTATAGCAAGGATGATAGAATTGATGACTATATTGGATGCATCATGTTGTCTTTGGATGTGAAGAATGCTACTTGTCAGTTACCTTAATTTACCACCTCATCACTTGGCCAATGTGTCATGCCACCATTGGATGTGAAGAATGTCGAATTTCAACTATCCTTGTTGCCACATCATCATCTAGTCCTTATGTCAAGTTGTCATTAGATGTGAAGAAGGATTAAGGGGCGAAGATGGGTGGATTAGTTAGCTCTGGTTACCACTTGGTACACATGTCATGTTTTCATTGGATGTGAAGAATTCCACTTGTTATTTAGACATGGTTTCCACCTCATCACTTGGTCCATGTGTCACATCATCATTGGATGTGAGGAATGCCACATATTAGTTAGCCTAGTGTCACAACCCCACTACGGCATAATAATTTTTTTTCCTTTTCTCGAGGGACAGAATCCCCGAAATCCTACGGGGCTTAGCACAGACTAGCTCTTCCCTTTTTCCCACCTCCGTGTGATCGTTGATCATGATCATAGGCCAAACAACTAGGCACCTTTTCGCATTTCACGACTCAATGGTATAAGCGATTTGAGTCTTTCAACTCTGCCAACCCCGAAATGTCGAAATGTCGAAGAGGCTTCGATCAACAATTAGCCCCCTAGGGTATGCCTTGGTCCATATGACCACTTCTCATAAGACCGCAGTATTATTCCCTTCGGGACTTATCAATATGAGAGCCCGACCTCTTGTCAATGGGACTCCTGAATTCCCAATTTTCGATTTCCCAAAATGGCCTTTGTCACATTAGCCCTCATGGCTATGCTCTGATCCAGGTGACCATTCCTCATAAGACCTTTGTCCTATTTCTTTCGGGATTTATGAATACGAGTGCCCGACCTCTTGTCATCGGGACTCTCGAATTCCAGATTTTCAATTTCCCAAAATGGCCTTTGTCACATTAGCCTTCTTGGCTATGCCCTGATCCAGGTGACCATTCCTCATAAGACCTCCGTCTTATTTCTTTCAGGATTTATGAATACGAGAGCCCAACCTCTTGTCAACAAGACTCCCGAATTCCCGATTTCCAATTTTCTGATGGCCTCTTCCTTTCGGGACTCTACCGAAGTCTTGGATTACTGCCACGTGTCCTCCATGGATGGACGGTTCAGATTGTTTCACGATTTAGCGACTTGCGACCCCTAGTGACACAAATCCTCTATCAATTCGAATACCTAATATCCAAAATACCGATGGACTCTCGATCTCTGCCACGTGTCCTCCATGAATAGACAGTCCAGATTGTTTCAGGACTTCACCAAGTGCGAGGTCAAAATGCTCACCTTCCTCTTTTGTTTCTCGATGTCCGAATCCCCAAAATGGGTGATCTCGCGACACATGGCCTCCCTAAATTGGACGATCCAGATCTATTTCGAGATTTCCACAATGGAGTGTCTCGATCTCTCGTCATCAGGACTTTCGAAATCCCAAAGTCCGAAGCCCCAATATCAACTCCTCTTTCGGGACTTTTGCCTCTGTTCACGAGGGCTTAACCCTCATGCATCTCCTGATAGATCCAACGGTTGTCGAGTTTTCTAACTAAGATCTGACGGTTCAGATCTGTCCCGTGATGTGCACTCTCCTGCTGCTCCTTGGATGTGGAAAAACCAACGGTCCAGATACTCCCACGGACCTTGGGGATCTACAGTCCTGATTTCTTCTCTACTCACAAAGATAAAGGAAAAGGGTTAAGGCATTTAATTCCCTCGTTTCTTCCTCCAATCTAATAGTCGTGAATGACCACAGATCTTTCAATAGGATCTCATCCGTCAATCGATACTTATCACCTCATGCATCTCCTGATAGATCCAACGGTTGTCGGTTTTTCTAACTAAGATTTGACGGTTCAGATCTATCCCACGCTGTGCACTCTCCCGCCGCTCCCTGGACATGGAAAAACCAATGGTCCAGATACTCCCATGGACCTTGGGGATCTACGGTCTCGATTTCTTCGCTACTCATGAAGATAGAGGAAAAGTGTTAAGGCATTTAACACCCTTGTTTCTTCCTCCAATCTAACGGTCATGAATGGCCACATATCTTCCGACAGGATCTTGTTCGTCAATAAATTCATATCCCTACATGGCTATTTTGAGATTTTGAGAGGCCCATTCTTCCTCATACAGGATTACTAAGACTTGCGCCTTCAAATCCTTTTTCAGGTTCTTGGTAAGTTTTCCAAGAGAGGGTATCTCTGTGGAGAGATCTATTCCAGGTATTCTTGGAGACAAATAAGGGCATAGATTTCCCGAAAGTAGACTTGAAGTCCAAATTAGATCAGTATACATATATATAAATCTATCTATAAAGATAAGCCATGCGGATCTATTCCGGGTATTCCTGGAAATGAATAAGGGCATAGATTTCCCGAAAGCAGTCTTGAAGTTTGAATTAGATCGATATACATATATATAAATCTATCTATAAACATAAGCCATACGTGGTCCTTCCAATAAAAGCATGCAACCACCATTTCTGATCAAAACACGACACAGACAATCTTATACTCAAACCATTCATAACCTGCATAGACTATGAGCATACATGTCAACATATAAATTTCAATATGCAAGATGTAAAACACTTATTAGAAATAACACTCGATGTGATTTCAACTACTAAGAAGGGTGCTTGTTTCCACCCAACCGTAGGCTCAACGACTCCCAACGAATTTACCACTAGCCACCCCTGAGCTGAGACCACGATGTTGCGAGACTGAGTCTCTATTTGCCAGTGATCGAGAACGAAGGTTACTCTCCTTCTTCTCCACTATCACTCACTCTGTATTTTTTCAGAGTTCTCTTCCTTCTTCTCTTCCCCTCGCATATGCCCCTTGATCGCCCACTCTTCCTGCCTTTTATCCTTTCGACGAGGTTGCGTGTGGCACGTTTTTCCTCACGGTGGTTAGGTTTGAGGACTCTACGGATGGGCGGTTCACCCCCATCCCTCATTACTCATGGAAGCCATTTACCTACCAACCTGGCGAGTCATTTAATTCGGGGCCAGCGAGTCGCGCTTGGTTCTTCGGGCCAGTGAAGTCCAAATATGGTATTGGTTTTGGTGGAAGTTAACGCCACCTTTCCAGGTGCCTTCCACCACCTTTCTCTAGCCATCGTGGTCTCTTTTTCATCACATCCCCTCTCAGCAGTCCTGCAATATATATATTCATAATATTATTCACATCCATTGACCTTTTTCACAAGGTCCATTCACATCACACATTCACATTTTGAGTTTGCCACAATACTTGGCTAGTATAGTTATTTTTACAGAATGGGGGAAACAGGGTGTTAAAATTCCCTCCCCCTTAAAGGAACATCGTCCTCAATGTTTTATCTATCAACTTGACATGCATGTACAGGTGTAAAAAAAAATGGATATGTCTGTTTCATGGCATCCTCCATTTCCCATGTAGCCTCATCTGGGCCAAAATGTTTCCATTGCACCTTGACCTGTGCAATGGTTCAGTCCCGAAGCGGGGTTTCCTTTTTTTCCAGTATGCATTGAGGTTCTGGTAGAACTTCTCCCTCTGGTTCCACCTGAATCATAGACCAATCAATTATATGGTTAGCATCATGTACATATTTCTTCAATAATGAGACATGGAAAACATTATGTGCTTTGACTGTGGGAGGAAGTGCTAGCCTATAGGCTACAGGTCCCACTCTATTTAGAACCTCAAAGGGTCCACAATACCGAGGTGCCAACTTGGCACAATCTCCCATTTTCAGAGAACTCTTCCTGGGTCTAACTCTGAGATATACATGGTCTCCCGTTTTGAACTCTCTTGGAGTTCTCTTTTGGTCAGCATAACTTTTCTGTCAGTTCTGAGCGACCTTTAGGTTATGTTTTATTTGAGTCACCTGTTGTTCCATTTCTTTCAACATATTGGGTCCAAAATAATTTTTTTTTACGGGATTACTCCATTTGACTGGAGTGTTACACAGTCTACCATAGAGGTCTTCAAAGGGACTCATCTTTAAGGATGCTTGGTAGCCGTTATTGTAGGCGAATTCTACCAGTGGCAGGTAGTCTTCCCACTTCTTGGGTTGATGCATTACATGCATTCTTAGCATGTCTTCAAGTACTTGGTTCACTCTTTCTGTCTGCCCGTCAGTTTGAGGGTGATAGGCGGTGCTAAACAAAAATTTGGTCTCTAATCCAACCATCAATGATTTCCAAAAGTTAGAAGTAAATTTCGTGTCTCTGTCAGACACGATCTCTTTCGGCATACCATGCAGTCTGAATATCTCCTTCATGAATACCTGGGCGATATCGATTACTTTTCAAGTGGACTGGACAGGGATAAAATGAGCAAATTTTCTCAATTTATCCACCACTACCATAATGGCATCATTCTGTTTGGTCGATGTTGGTAATCCGGTGATGAAATCCATGGAGATGGTTTCCCATTTCCATTTTGGGATTGGTAGAGGTTGTAATAATCCTGCTGGGTGTCAGTGTTCTGCTTTAACCTATTGGCACTCTATGCATTTGGCCAAGTACTTGGCTACGTTTTTCTTCATTCCAGGCCAATAGAATTGTTTCCTGGTGGCCGTGATCAACTTCTAGTATCCTGGATGACCAGAATAGGGTCTGTTATGTAGTTCCTCTAGTATGAACCTCTTCAAGTTGTCACAATCTGGAATATAAAATCTTCTTATGTAAGTGAGGAGGCCTCCTTCGGTCATCTGATAGCCTTCATATTTTACTCTGACAATTTCTTGTTGTAGGTACATGGTCACGGTCTGGACGAAGGGAACTATTTCTTGTACATTTTTTATTCTTTCCTTGACATCTGTCTCGCAGGTGCTCACCCCTGCCAAGTGAATTGTTTTCATACTTCTGCTAAGGGCATCGGCCACCCTATTTTCCTTTCCTTTAATGTGTTTGATTTCGAAATCAAACTCCCTAAGGAGATCCATCCACCTAGCTTGTCTAGCATTGAGATTTGGTTGATCAAACAGGTATGGCAATCCATAGTGATCTGTCATAAGTACAAATTTTCTTCCCAGAAGGTAATGCCTCCACATTTTCAAGGCATGCACTATGGCAGCCAACTCTAGATCATGGGTCATTTAGTTGACTTCATGCTCGTTCAATTTTTGGGATTCATAGCAAATCACACTTCCTTCCTGCGTAAGGACTCCTCCAAGCTCTTCCTTACAGGCATTTGTGCACACAAGGAAGTCATCTTCTAGATCGACGATCTTCAGCACGAGTGCATGGGTCAGTAGATGTTTTAGGGTTTGAAATCTTTCTTCACATTTTTGTGTCCACGGGAATTTTGTCCCCTTCTTCTGGAGGACAGTGATTGGACAACCAATCTTGGAGAATCCTTTTATAAATCTCCTATAGTATCCTGCTAATCCCATAAAGGATCTGATGTTTGAAACATCCTTTGGGGTAGGCCATTCCATGATAGACTTGATTTTTTCAGGGTCTACCGCTACTCCTTCTTCGGAGAGAAAATGGCCTAAGTAATGTATTTTCTTCTGGAAGAATTCACATTTGTTGAATTTGGCATAGAGATGATGTTCTCTTAGCACTTGCAGCACAAGTCTAAGATGATCTTCATGCTCTTTTATGTTCTTGGAGTAAATTAATATATCGTCAATAAAAACAAGCACAAATTTGTCTAAGAATTTGTTGAGTACATTGTTCATCAAGCACATAAAAGTGGAAGGGGTGTTAGTCTCCAGTTTTGACTATATTTTTGCCTATATCATGTCAAATATACCTCCATTCTCATATCTAGTATCATTTCATTCTGGCCTTACCATGACACATTTGACATCCTTTTACAACTAAATGGGGCTATTCAAGGTATTCTTATGATTCAAGTTATTTTTAATGTATTTAGATATTTTAAACTAATGTTGATACTAACATGACATGAGTTAGGTAATGTTCCTTTGAAACAGAACTTATCAGTACCGGGTACCAGCTCGCACTTAGTGGAGATACCAAAGAAGCTACCGAAGACTTGCATGACATGGCCAGAGTGGATTGACAGTCCGATTCATATGATTGATTGAGTCATAACTCAATATGCTGACTCAGGGCGAGATTGTAGAACCATTTTATTAGAATGCTTTATGATCCACGCTTCTTGACACTGCGTGTCATGAGGCTGTGAAGTTCATTTTAACTGACTATGAGTCATTTTCGGATCTGAGATCCGTTTAGATTAATGCACCTATGTTTAAAACTATTTTGGAGAGGATCTATATAAACGGGGATCGCTCTCAAGAAACGTTGGTTACAATATGCTATGTGATACAATTTCTGATAATACAAATTTGCTATGCGTTATGTTATTCACTGTTAAATGATTTGAGTCGTTTTATGAATTATGGAGCGTGAAGTATGAACAATTTTTTCATGGAATGATCTGAGTAGCTCTGGTTTCATTTTAGGTGATTGCACCTCTTGGTTGGGCCCGCCAACAGGTTCAAGTCGTTGTCTCTTTTCCACATTAGAGTTAGTTTATTTTAGTATTTTAGAATCTGCATGTAAGTTAGTTTATTTGAGTTTGGGAATTACTTTGTTAGATTCTTGCTTAACCATTCTTCAAATTAGATCATTTCTAGTGTGATATCATATCATAGATTGATGAATGTTCAATGCGTTATTTATCCCTGTAGAACTTGAAGAATGAACTAGATTTTCTCTGCTTCTAGTTTTCAATCTGATCATGATTTAAAGGGAATACGAGTTTAGATTTACTCTATCTTGTTAGGATAGTTAGCTTACTTTGTTCTGTTAGGATAGTCAGCTTATAGTTTGTTTCTAGTTTTCAATTTGATCATGATTCAAAAGGAATGCAAGTTTAGATTTACTTTGTTCTATTAGGATAGTTAGTTTACAGTCGGATTAAAGGAAGCTTCTAGTACCAGTAGGGTAAATAGGACATTTATTTGTTTTACCTGTGGTTAGATTCAGAACTATTTTTGATGTTTAGATTAAAAGGTTTTCAAAAATGATCTTTCTTTTATGGCTTAGATAGATATGATGATGATTAGATGTTTAAGCTAATGGTAGATAGTCTTGGGAGATTACATTGGATCAGAAATAGAAGTACCTGTACTTAAACTCAGAACTGTTTTCCTTTGATGAACTAAACAAGAGATGATTAGTTTCAAGATAATCATTAGGGTTCAGTTTTTAAGAGTAAGTTTGTGTTTTCTTCTCAGAATAACCTTTAGATAGGAATTAGAATCTTACCAACACATACAGTGTAGCATCTCTAAGATAACTTACCCTGGTTTGACAATTCAGTGTTTTCAGGTAATTAAAAATATTTAATATAGCAGCCTGACATTTTTGGCGTCATTGCGGGGGAGTTGTTTAGAAGGTAAGTTAGATAATTGTTTTGGTTATTTTCTTAAAATGTATTTGGTTTGGTATGGTATGTTATCAGGTTGATGAAAGAGGAGCTGTGAAACGAAGGGTGAGAACCGACATATCAGTTATCACAGGTTCCTCTGAAACTCAATCTTAGTTTTTCTTTCATCTAGTATGTTTTCATGAGAAATAGAGATCATAGAGGTAGATTTAGGGGAAATACAAAACAACAAAAA
>ML809432.1:16280-32614 GCA_009831015.1 Picea engelmannii | reverse complement strand
AATATGCACTGACTTGTTTTGAAATGAATAAATTTGAGCTTGTTTGCTCCCTTTGATTGCTCATTAAAGTATGAAAGGGGCATTTATCAGGGATAGGATTATTCTTTACCAGGCCTGATGAATTATGATGGGAAAGAAACCCCTCTAGAGTCTTCTTTTAGCATTTTCTTAGACTCTCAAAACATGAGAAAGCAATGAGCATATACTAACTTGGGCTCATAAAATCCACAAGTAAGTGATTACTGTTCCAAAAATTATTTCTGCAAGATTTCTATCTGCACTTGCATTGGATGATGTGGAATACGTCAAGGTCCACCTTCCAACAAGTCTCACTCCATCGACACCAACACCTTATCTGGAGTAGAGATTAGAGACTATTTAGTACCCTAGACTCTGCATGCCTCAATGGGAGATTTCCTTGCTAACAACCATGGGAATACATCAATGTCTCTTGGTTGATAGATCCTACAGGTGACTCGACACCAAGACCTTTATTCATACCTGTTAAGATGTACTATAGGTACCTTGAGGCCCATTGACATCATTGGTGGGTCATCTTGCATTGGTTAATGACATTCATTAATGGTCGGTAATCCAATGTTTTAATTTTGTGTTCGACTCCTGGACATTTATTCACACAAATAAGAATTGTACCATGGGTTAAAGATTTGAAGCTGTTGAAGACACAATTTTAATTGATCCCTTTCAGGAAGGAACAAAAGTCAGGTTCAGGGATATCCATCAGATAATTTTCTTTCATAAACATGAAGTCTTTTTCTCAACAAGTTATTATTGGTTCAAGTTTCTCTGCAGATTTCGGGTTATTTCATCAGTACCAGTTAGTGCCAGAACAAAATCCATCAGCTACAGTGGTCATCAGAAATACAAATTCAAATTACAATTTTAGCACTCTCCAAATACAGACTTGGCCTCAAAGATCTCTACAGTAAGAAATGCATAACAAGGGAATAGGTAATCTAATTCAGGTACGCTTAGTTTCATGTTGGTTTAATGTATTAAATTACATATTAATAATTTGAACGTGGAATACCTCTATACTCCATAATGTTTCATTATACCTATACTCTGTACCTAATAAACCAATCCATCTCGACATTTCATATCATGGAAATACACTACATTATCTTGGCTGAATTCGACACGATTGATATGTAATAATATTTTGCAAATGTGTACAACCATCATCATTTCCTTACATGCTATCGATCCTCACGACAATTCAAACGTTCTTCTATGATTCCTCTCACGACTACTTCACACATCATACTCTATTCCTCTGTTGTCCTCATCTAATTCCGTTGCTCACCTGTGGACCTTTCCTGTGATACCGAGTGAAATTATGGTGGCAAATCGTCATGAACCTGAGACTTTTGCAGACTTGGAGGCTCTTCTTGATTATGAAGCCACCAAACACATTTTTCAGAAAGCTGGATGGGAGCCATTTTTCAAGAAATTTGATGGGTATGATGATTCAGTTACACTTTAGTTCGCATTGTGTTTTCATGCTGGACTAGCTAAGGTGGGCGAGCTAGAGTTTGAAGTCACAAAAAAATTCATCTCTGAAGTAATTCAATTACCCAACACTGGTCAGAAATGGTTGAAGGGCCATCTCGTCGACAAGAAGCTCTGCATTCAGCTTCTACAACCACAGTACAGGAAATTACAATGGTCAGAGGGCATATCAAGGTCATGGTTAGAACCAAAATGGGCTCAGTTGCTAGCTATCCTCCAACGCTACCTCACTTGCGAAGGATGGTATACAATCGTGTTTCCATGTCATGCCCGAATCCTGCTACATTTCAAAAGTAACCATTTGATGAACATACCCTATTTTTTGTTGAAGAGTTTAAAGAAAATGGCAGAACATGTCCGCAAAGCCAAATATTTTAGAGGTAGCTTATTTCATTTTGGTCTTGTCAAAATATTGATTAAGTCTGTGTTATCCCACAAACAAGAAACTTGGGATATGTTCATTGTAAGAACCCTAGCCTCTGACAAATCTAGAGATAAAAATGTTAAGTCCGCTCCTCCACAGAAGAAGTTGAACTCTAATAAAAAGGGTGTTAAAACCCTGACCAAAATCTTTGATGACCCTAAGAATACACCAGACTGCACAATTGAAGCCAGTGATGATAATCCTAGTACAAAACATTTGTTTGATGTCCATGGTTCCGATGGTGTGGAAACTAACCATGACAGAGTGGAAAACACTGTTCCTACAAAGGCGAATGTTGAAATTCTGATTTCTCCTCCAACTGCTACGAATATTATTGATGTGGAACAACTTGAAGAGTTAACTGACAAACCTAGGAGAAATCCCAAATGAAAATGCACACACACACACTGTCAAGTATGGATAACGCTGTGCCCAGTTACCCACCATAGGAAATATTAAAAAGTGTGGATGATCATGAGGAGGCTCCGGAGTCCTCTGAAATGACATGGACTCTTTCCCAACTGATTCGAAAAGTCCATAAAGTCAACCAGCAAGCTAATGCACCCAAATAAATTGAGCAGGACAAGCCAATTCAAATGCTAGTGGATACCCCTGCTCAGGTGTATAAGGAATTTACTCCTGAACTCAGCCCAGTCGACAACCTTGATCAAGTGTATGATGAGCCTACTCCTGAACTTAGTCCAGTCAACAACCCTGTTCAAGTATATGACGAGTTTACTCCTGAACCTAGTCCATTCGACACCCATGATCAAAGACCAGATGAGTTCACTCACGTGTCCAGTCCTCAAACACAACAAGGACATGGTAAAACATTTGAATCTTACTGTGAAATTTCCTCCAGTAAATCCTTGAGACCAATGGTAGCTATATTAGAAAGCAGGAATCACAGGTTGAAAGAGAAGTTACATGAATACACCATATTGGATTGGCACATCAAAACAGAAAATGAACTCATGAAACTCTGGAAAACTCATTTCTCGTCTTGAACGATTAAAATGAAAGAATAAAGGCCTTTTCCATAGGAACATGAGACTGCAGAAGATTTCCAGGAAGCACATCATCATTAATCGAGTTGTTAAGGAAATCAGAAGCATGAAGAAACATGAGAAATTGCAAATGTTGGTTGCAGTTGTGGAAACACTCTGATGAATCTCAGTTTTTGACTTTTGATGTCTGAGGACAGACAAAGACTTCAGTTTGGGGGAATTTTAGTCTCCAGTTTTGACTATATTTTTGCCTATATCTTGTCAAATATACCTCCATTCTCATATCTAGTATCATTTCCTTCTGGCCTTACCATGACACATTTGACATCCTTTTACAACTAAATTGGGCTATTCAAGGTATTCTTATGATTCAAGTTATTTTTAATGTATTTTGATATTTTAAACTAATGTTGATACTAACGTGACATGAGTTAGGTACTGTTCCTTTGAAATAGAACTTATCAGTACTAGGTACCAGCTCGCACTTAGTGGAGATACCAAAGAAGCTGTCGAAGACTTGCACGACATGACCAGAGTGGATTGACAGTCTGATTCATATGATTGATTGAGTCATAACTCAATATGATGACTCAGGGCAAGATTGTAGAACCATTTTATTAGAATGCTTTATGATCCACGCTTCTTGACACTGCGTGTCATGAAGCTATGAAGTTCATTTTAACTGACTATGAATCATTTTCGGATCTGAGATCCGTTTAGATTAATGCACCTATGTTTAAAACTATTTTGGAGAGGATCTATATAAATGGGGATCGCTCTCAAGAAATACAAATTCTGATAATACAAATTTGCTATGCATTATGTTATTCATTGTTAAATGATTTGAGTCGTTTTATGAATTATGGAGCGTGAAGTATGAACAATTTTTGCATGGAATGATCTGAGTAGCTCTGGTTTCATTTTAGGCGATTTCACCTCTTGGTTGGTCCCGCCAACAGGTTCAAGTCATTGTCTCTTTTCCACATTAGAGTTAGTTTATTTCAGTATTTTAGAATTTGCATGTAAATTAGTTTATTTGAGTTTGGGAATTACTTTGTTAGATTCTTGCTTAACCATTCTTCGGATTAGATCATTTCCATTGTGATATCATCTCATAGATTGATGAATGTTCAATGTGTTATTTATCCCTATAGAACTTGAAGAATGAACTAGATTTGCTTTGCTTCTAGTTTTCAATGTGATCATGATTTAAAGGGAATACGAGTTTAGATTTACTCTATCTTGTTAGGATAGTTAGCTTACTTTGTTCTGTTAGGATAGTCAGCTTATAGTCTGTTTCTAGTTTTCAATTTGATCATGATTCAAAAGGAATGCGAGTTTAGATTTACTCTGTTCTATTAGGATAGTTAGTTTACAGTCGGATTAAAGGAAGCTTCTAGTACCAGTAGGGTAAATAGGACATTTATTTGTTTTACCTGTGGTTAGATTTAGAACTATTTTTGATGTTTAGATTAAAAGGTTTTCAAAAATAATCTTTCTTTTATGGCTTAGATAGATATGATGATGATTAGATGTTCAAGCTAATGGTAGATAGTCTTGGGAGATTACATTGGATCAGAAATAGAAGTACTTGTACTTAAACTCATAATCGTTTTCCTTTGATGAATTAAACAAGAGATGATTAGTTTCAGGATAATCATTAGGGTTCAGTTTTTAAGAGTAAGTTTGTGTTTTCTTCTCAGAATAACCTTTAGATAGGAATTAGAATCTTACCAGCACATACAGTGTAGCAGCTCTAAGATCACTTACCCTGGTTTGACAATTCAGTGTTTTCAGGTAATTAAAAATCTTTAATATAGAAACCTGACAAGGGGCATTGGTCAACCTAAATGGCACCACCACAAACTCATAGTGACCATACCTCGTTCGGAAGGCAGTTTTATGGATGTCTTCACCCTTGATTCGGACTTGATGGGATCCCGACCTCAAATCAATCTTTGATAAAATAGACGCACCCCCCAATTGATCGAATAGGTCATCGATCATGGGCAAGGGGTACTTGTTCTTTATTGTTACCTTATTGAGTTTCCTATAATCTATACATAGTCTAAGGGTACCGTCCTTGTTTTTCATGAATAGGACTGGTGCTCTGCATGGAGACACACTGGGCCGAATATAGCCCTTATCCATCATTTCTTTTAATTGCAACTTGATTTCAACTAACTTGGGTGTACTCATCTGGTAGGGTGTCCTAGACACTGGCACCGCTCCTGGTGCAAGTTCTATTGAGAAGTCTATATCCCTTCTTGGAGGTAGACCCGGTATCTCTTCCGGAAATACATCTTTGTATTCTCTCAGGATAGGGTGATCGTCAGGGTTTGGTTTGTCACCTTCGATTGTTTTCAACACCTGTATTTCATATAGGGGGCATCCCTTTCGGTAATACTTTCTCATTTGCAGAGATGATATTTGTCTCACTGAGACAGGTTTTCGGATCCCTTGAAGCGTTATATTTTTCCCTTATTTACTTACACATTCTAAGGTTTTATGGTAACAGTCCAATATGGCTTTATGGGTGGCTAGCCAGTCCATACCAATCAGCAGATCATACGATCCCAGGGGTAATAAGTTAAGGGTTGTTTGGATGGGAAATCTACCCAACATCAATTGGCTGGCTGGTATAACCTCTGTTACCCTTCTTCTGGTGCCAGTGGCTAACTATACCAACCATGACTTGGCATGTTTTTGTGGCTATAGTTTACACTTATCAATAGCTTTAGGGGCTATATAACTCAAATTTGAACCAGGGTCAATTAAAACAGACACTAGATGGTTGGAAATCATACCTTCTATTTCCACTATTGAAGCTTGGTGGTTGGCTTGGTTATTATCCAAGGCCGCAAAAATTTGTGGCACACTCCTGGCCACATCATTTATGGTGGTAGTTTCCTGGACGTTATAAATCTTCCGACTATTCTGTTGTCAGTGTGGACAATCTCTCAATAGATGTTCTTCCCCGCAACCCCAGAATTTCAAAGGTTCTCTCTTTGGGTTATCAGTGTTCACTGATATGGGTCCCGAAGTTTTATTTCCACTCAAGGAGGGAAAATTCTGTTGGTGCATACTCCAGGCTGGAAATCTCATTCTAGGGTTCTCCTTATAGTTCTTAAATCCTAGGGATTTAATTCCCTTTTTCTGAAATCTTGAACTATTCTTCTGTTTCCATCCTTCACGAGGTTCTGCTTGATGCCCAAACTGTTCATGACAATAGGTTGCCTTTCGAATAGTTCCTTCTAGAGTCTTTGGCTCATCAAATTCAATTCTATTCCGATAGTCCTTAGGTAGTCCACTAATGAAGCGTTGCACCTTTGCCTCTTACACCTTGATATAGGGTACATACCTCAACAAATCGAGGAATTTGTTGACATATTCTTCTATAGTGAGTTGTCCCAGTTTGAGTTCATAAAACTCTTTAGTCTTTTCGTCGAAATATTTTTCCGACAGATACTTCTTTCGGAAGTATTTCTCAAACCGTTCCCAAGACAAGTTCTCTTCGTGAACCCCTTTCACATTCTTAAGGTCTTCCCACCAAATGGAAGCCTTTTCGTTCAAGTTGAAGGTGGCCACTCGGAGCTTCATATTTTCTGAGAAGTCATGGACTCTGAAATACTTCTCTAGTCCAAGCATCCAAGCCTCTGCTTCCTCTCCCTTATTTATTTCACCATCGAAGGAGGGTGGTTTGGATTTTCTAAATTCTTTGAATTTATGACCTTTGGAAGACTTTTTCTTCTTCTGTTTTCTTCGGGAATAGGAACTGGTTCTACTGCTAGAAGATCCCTCTGAATCGCCATCTTCCTGCTCAGGGGAATCATTCAACGCTTGTCCTTTACCTCTGGGTGGACCTTTTTCGAGGTGCTCCTCTCAGTGTGGCCACTGATATGACCATGTTTCTGAGTTTCAGGTTCATGCTGTATTTGTCTTTGTAGATCGGATAAAATCTGCAGTTAAACTGTGTTAATTTCTATTTTCTTTTCTTGTTCTTTCATCATCCTTTCATTATCATCCTTGCAGCTTTGTAATTTGACCATGAGACTCCTCACAGTCTCGGCTAGATCTGGATGGGTCCCTAATGCCCTCCTTTCATCAGACTCTTTGTATCTATTGTGGGAGCCTTCCCCCACTTCATGGTGAGTCACCATACTTATGCGTTGATAATTTCCCGCCATTGATCTTCTGCTTTTGTGAAAAAGGGAAAAAACACTGGTTGTTAGTCAATATTTATATTTATTTATAACCAGTACATAATTCATATTTTCACATGTACACACACAATAGGGGTTTTTCATTCTTAACTTCGTCTTTTGATTAGGAAGGTTAAGACAGGGGTTACTCTTTTTAAGAGTGTTCCGAACAGAGCTTCTGCGCAACTCATTCATGAGCCCAAGCAGGCCAAGTGTTGTAACCATGCTATGATACCAATTTGTCGCAACCCCACTACGGCATAATAATTTTTTTGCCTTTTCTCGAGGAATAGAATCCCCGAAATCCTACAAGGCTTAGCACAAGCTAGCTCTTCCCTTTTTTCCACCTCCTTGTGATCGTTGATCATGATCACAGGCCAAACAACTAGGTTCCTTTTCTCATTTCGCGACTCAGCGGTATAAGCAAGTCGAGTCTTTCAACTCTGCAAACCCCGAAATGCCGAAATGCCGAAGAGGCTTCGATCAACAATTATCCCCCTGGGGTATGCCTTGGTCCATATGACCACTTCTCATAAGACTGCAATCTTATTCCCTTCAGGACTTATCAATACGAGAGCCCGACCTCTTGTCAACGGGACTCCCAAATTCCTAATTTTTGATTTCCCAAAATGGCCTTTGTCACATTAGCCCTCCTAGCTATGCCCTGATCTAGGTGACCATTTCTCATAAGACCTCCATCCTATTTCTTTCGGGATTTATGAATATGAGAGCCCGACCTCTTGTCATCAGGACTCCCGAATTCCTGATTTCTGATTTCCCAAAATGGCCTTTGTCACATTAGCCCTCCTGGCTATGCCCTGATCTAGGTGACCATTCCTCATAAGACCTCCATCCTATTTCTTTCGGGATTTATGAATACAAGAGCCTAACCTCTTGTCAACAAGACTCCCTAATTCTCGATTTTCGATTTCCCGATGGACTTTTCCTCTCGGGACTCTCCCGAAGTCCTGGATTACTGCCACATGTCCTCCACGGATGGACGGTCTAGATTGTTTCGTGATTTCGCGACTTGCGACCCCTAGTGACACAAATCCTCTATCAATTCGAATCCTCAGTATCCGAAATACCGATGGACTCTCAATCTCTGCCACGTGTCCTCCACGGATGTACGGTCTAGATTGTTTGGGACTTTTCCAAGTGCAAGGTCAAAATGCTCATCTTCCTCTTTTGTTTCTCGATGTTTGAATCCCCGAAATGGGTGATCTCGTGACACATGGCCTTCCTAAATCGGATGATCCAAATCTATTTTGGGATTTCCACCATGGAGTGTCCCAATCTCTCGTCATCAAGACTTTCAAAATCCCGAAGTCCGAAGCCCCAATATCAACTCCTCTTTCGGGACTTTCGCCTCTGTTCACAAGGGCTTAACCCTCATGCATCTCCTGACAGATCCAACGACTGTCGGGTTTTCTAACTAAGATCTGACGATTCAGATCTATCCCGCGCTGTACACTCTCCCACTGCTGCGTGGACGTGGAGAAACCAACGGTCCAGATACTCCCACGGACCTTGGGGATCTATGGTCCCGATTTCTTTGCTACTCACGAAGATAAAGGAAAAGGGTTAAGGAATTTAACGCCCTCATTTCTTCCTCCAATATAACGGTTGTGAATGACCACAGATCTTCCGACAAGATCTCGTCCGTCGATCGATACTTATCACCTCATGCATCTCCTGACAGATCCAATGGATGTCAGGTTTTCTAACTAAGATCTGACGGTTCAGATCTATCCGACACTGTGCACTCCCCCGCTACTCCCTGGACATGGAAAAACCAATGGTCCAGATACTCCCACGGACCTTGGGGATCTACGGTCCCGATTTCTTCACTACTCACGAAGATAGAGGAAAAGGGTTAAGGCATTTAATGCCCTTATTTCTTCCTCCAATCTAATGGTCATGAATGACCACAGATCTTCCGACAGGATCTCATCCGTCAATCGATTCTTATCCCTACACGACTATTTTGGGATTTTGAGAGGCCCATTCTTCCTCGTACAGGATTACTAAGACTTGCGCCTTCAAATCCTTTTTCAGGTTCTTGGTAAGTTTTCCAAGAGAGGGTATCTCCATGGAGAGATTTATTCCGAGTATTCTTGGAGATGAATAAGGGCATAGATTTCCCGAAAGTAGACTTGAAGTCCAAATTAGATCGGTATACATATATATAAATCTATCTATAAACATAATCCATGCAGATCTATTCTGGGTATTCCTAGAAAATAATAAGGGCATAGATTTCCCGAAAGCAGTCTTGAAGTTTGAATTAGATTGGTATACATATATATAAATCTATCTATAAACATAAGCCATATGTGGTCCTTCCAATAAAATCATGCAACCACCATTTCTGATCAAAACACCACACAGACAATCCTATACTCAAACCATTCATAACCTGCATAGACTATGAGCATACATGTCAACATATAAATTTCAAGATGCAAGATGTAAAACACTTATAAGAAATAACACTCGATGTGATTGCAACTGCTGAGAGGGGTGCTCGTTTCCACCCAACCGTAGGCTTAGCGAATCCCAATGGATTTACCACTAGCCACCCCCGAGATGAGACCACGATGCTGTGAGACTGAGTCTCTATCTGCCAGTGACCGAGAATGAAGGTTACTCTCCTTCTTCTCCACTATCACTCACTCTGTATTTTTCTAGAGTTCTCTTCCTTCTTCTCTTCCCCTCGCATCTGCCCCTTGATCACCCACTCTTCCTGCCTTTTCTCCTTTCAGCAAGGTTGCATGTGGCATGATTTTCCTCGTGGTGGTCAGGTCTGAGGACTCTACGGATGGGCAGTTCACCCCCATCCCTCATTACTCATGAGGAGCCATTTACCTACCAACATGGCGAGTCATTTAATTCGGGGCCAGCAAGCCGCTCTTGGTTCTTTGGGCTAGTGAAGTCCAAATATGGTATTGGTTTTGGTCGAATTTAACGCCACCTTTCCAGGTGCCTTCCACCACCTTTCTCCAGCCATCGTGGTCTCTTTTTCAGCACATCCCCTCTTAGCAGTCCTGCAATATATATATTCATAATATTATTCACATCCATTGACCTTTTTCACAAGGTCCATTCACATCACACATTCACATTTCTGAGTTTGCCACAATACTTGGCCAGTATAGTTATTTTTACAGACTGGGGGAAACAAGGTGTTACACCTAGGCTACCACCTCATCACCTAGTCCATTTGTCATGTTGTCATTGAATGTAAAGAAGGGCATAGGGACAAAGATGGATGCAATGGATGGAGCATGGTGTATTATCTCTAAGGTGGATGACCATGTGCATTGTTGATGATATCTAATACAAAAAATTATTTTTATAATGTTGGTCTATAACTTCCTATATTTTATTGTATAGATTTTATTTAAGGATTGCCTTAATAAGTGGACAAACTCAACCTTTATGGTGAGACTATTTTTCGATGAGGAATAATTCTACCTCCAATCTACTCATTTTCTCGAAATTCTAACGGTGTGGTTTATCTCAAAATGGGCCAAAACTCTTAATAAAAAAGTTCAAACAAATCAAAATTCCCATTCTTTACATATGTTTCAAATCAACAATAAGACTTATGAAAAGTCTTAGATTATAAATTCCATTTCCAAGAGCTCATCTAGTGATTTGTTTACCTTTTGACCTTATTTTTATTTCAACATTTGTTTGAAACATTACTTGTCTTTCCACAATGATGATGAGTCCAAAATATGGTGCACTTTTGACAAAATTATGAAGCATAAAAAAATGTTTTTTTTGTGCTACATATAGAATTATATGGTCTATATGTTGTCGGGGTCTAGTCCTAGTACAATTTCGTTCCTTGTTCCTTGTTTTTTGTTCCTCATTCCTCATTCCTTGTTCCTCATTCCTCGTTCCTTTTTACTCATTCCTTGACCATGGTGTAGTCCCCAAGATCCATTATTTTTGTACAAAACACACTAATGGCGTAAAATGTCCCACACAAAGACTAAATTAATATCCGCTACATAAGTCTTTTGTATTTTTTCAAGGACTATGTAATGAATCTCAATTATAAGAAGATTCAAATAGGACCTAAGATCCTTAAGTTATTTCCTTAACCATGAGTGGCTTAACACTATGATTCAATAGTCAAATTGTTACATTTCATTGTGAGGCATCATGTGTACTGAGGGCTTGAACCACCACAAAGGAAACATACAAAGAATATTTGTCTTATGAAGAAGATATGGTACTATCCATTTTGAGGTTTTGCATAGAGATTTTTCTTATAGAATACACTACATTGAATCATAATATAATCCCTACACTCCTTGAAAACCATGTAACACCATTCAAATTAGACACAATATTCTTGTGACGAACTAGCTATACTATCAACGAACTTTTTTCATCGATAGTATCGCTAATTTGTCACAAGATTATTTACATTCCTCTCTCTTGTGACGATATCAAATGATGCTTGGATTCATTTCATATTTGGTTTATCAACTTGAAATTAAAATTTGATACTTTGCAAGCTAGCTGGACCTTAAGTCAAATACAAATATGAAATTTGGAATCATTAACATATTTACTAGAACATCTGAAAAATAGGGTTTATGGTTTACATGATGATATGATGATGGAAGAAAGAGTGTGTGTGAGTGAAATGTGAGTCCAGAAACCATCCCATATTGTTAAGTAATGTGAATAGTCTATCCATGTCAAATTTCAATGCATACAGATACAGTTTGAAAAAATTTCAACGTTGGCCCCATTCACATGTCACTTTTTCCCGCCTCTAGTATTTTTATGGTGTTGATTAAACAATTAATGAAAAAGAGGGATTTTTCATCACAACTATGAAACAGATACATTGTATCTATAGCAATGTAGAACTTGAAAGAAAAATGAAGAAATACTGACGAAAACGTAAAACTTGCATCAAGCAAATTGTGTAATTTGAAAGAAAATTAGGGTTTATGGTTTACATGATGAATTGATGATGGAAGAAAGTGGGTGTGTGAGTGAAATTTGAGTCCCAAAACCCTCCCATATCGTTAAGGCATGCGAATAGTCTATCCATCACAAATTTCAGTCCATACAGAAATTGTTTGAAAACATTTCAATGTTGGCCCCATTCACAGGTCATTGTTGTCGGTGTCTAGTCCTCATACAATTTTCGTTCCTTGTTCCTTGTAAAATTTGTTCAACATTATACACGTCCCAACATATAGTACTACAAGGGAGTATTTTTAGGGCGTTGATTAAGCAATCAATGAAAAAGAGGGATTTTTCATCAGTACAACTATGAAACAGATACATTGAATATACATTAATGTAGAACCTGAAAGAAAAATGAAGAAAGACTGATGCAAACTTAAAACTTGCGTCAACCAAATTGTGTACTTTGAAAGAAAATTAGGGTTTTAAAAAAAATTCTATAGAAATGACAAACACGTTCATTGAAACTTCGTTGATGCAATATTGTGACAACAATATTGATGAAATATTATACGATCATGATGGTATAAAAATGAAAGAGATTCTCTTGGTTGCAAGAATAATTTATCCTCTAATGAACAAGGCCAACCACATGAAAGTGGAAGATCATATGGCCCCTCCCCTCCCCCTCACATCATTCTCAATTGATCCCCAAAACCCAATCTATAAAATAGAAAATAATCGAAAGCAACGTCCTATTAAGATGCATGCATAGAAACTACAAAAACAAAAGTTAATGAAGGTACATGAAATCATGTGTTTCTAAATGATATTTTTAGTCTACCACATACTTTAGAATGTTAGAAACTATTTTCAGGTTTCACATAATAATTAAACAACATGTAACATAGGATATAAAAACGTCGCATAAAACTTAAAAACATGTAATTAACCCATGGCATTAGAAGTAAATTATTTTAAGAGAATAATTCATACAAATTAAAATATTATATAGTCATGTACCTAATCCAACCTCAACATCTGTGTAATCATCCTTATTTTGTATCTTGATCTTCTTCATCGAACTCGACATTTGTATCATCATCCGATTCAGAAACGATGTTGAAAGGATTGATGATATCATCATAGTAATCAATGTCATCATTTTCGAGCATATTTTCATCAACATCATCATCAAGAATTGCAATATTGTCTCCTACACCTGGATCATGATCGTCTTTGTCTTCTTCATTTTTCAACCCTCCATGATATTCTGGCTCTGTCTGATATATCGAATCATATTCTTGATCTTCAATATCATCTTCTTCCTGTAATTGAGTATACTTAATTGGCCTTCCTCTTGGATCATATCTAACAACAAATGACCAATCAATTTCACCTGAAACATTTGAGTAAAAGACCTATTCATATTGGCTTGGAAAAACATAGCGATCATGTCCTCTTTTAAACACTGTTGTTTTAATCATTGAAAATCCATTGGCATGTTGAATAACAATTATTTCCTCATCATGTTCATACATTTGTAACCTATACCATTTGACATCGAACATAACTAATTTGAAGGAATTAAAGTCACACTCAAGTATATCATTTAAATACCCATAGTATATTTATTCATATTCTCGAGGATGTCTGTCACTCCTAGAGGAAACATTAGTGACCTGGAAAACTGCAGCTATCCCACTATCAGAAATTTTCCTGTTTTCATCCAATTGTTTGATGCAAAATTTACGACCATTGCACCACATAGCCTTGTGGTGTTTCAACTGTAATATGTCAGATATGTAAAAGATGCATTGTTAGTTAATAAATTAACATATATTTATATAACTTAGAAAGTATCTAAAAAATATAGTACACATGTAGTCACATTAATATAATATAAAATAACTTAATAAAATGGGTGAATTTGCTTACCTGTCCATCTTTCAAACCATATGCTAAATCAATTTCCCTCTGCGTAACATTGGCATCTTCGTTACGACGAGCTTCTCTAACCAATTCAAAAAATTGTTTCCATGATAACCTACCTCCATTACGTTGTTTACATATTTCAATCCATACATTCATCCAGTCAAGATTATTTGCAATGTATAAATGCAGTGCATCCCACTCTTGAGAAATTGAATAAAAAAATCATAATTCACCAATATTAAATATTAGTTATAATGTCCAATATGCAGGTAATTATAAATATTAATAATTTATGAAATAAATTATATTAATATATTAATGAGTATGATCATATACAAAAAAAACGAAACTTTATATGTATTATTAATATAAAATTTCACAATTATCAATATATTACCTCTCATTTTTTTCATTCTACCTTGCCCCAACAGATGCTCCTGATCTTCAAATTTTTTGATGGAGTTCACATCCCAAATGAGATCCACTGCATGCATAGTTGGCGTTGCTAATTTAGGAAGATACTTACTAATATACACCATGTATTGATATACCATATATCTCTCCACCATAGAACCCTCAGGATGTGCTCTTTGTCTAACCAACGCCTTCAATGATTTCAAGTGCCTCTCCACCATCCACATTGACCTTGTGTGAACAGGTCCACAAATTTCAATCTCCTCAACTCGGTGTATGAGTCAGTGTTCTTGTGCATTGAAAAATGTTGGAGGTATATACTTTTTCATTTCACACATTAGACAAGGAATTTTCTCTTCCAATACTTTATATCATCTTCATGGATTTCTTTCAATGACAACCATCTACATGAGATCATGACACAAGAAAATAACATGTTTCAACATAACATAATATAATATATTACATTACAAGTAAAACACATGTCATTAAGTACAACACCAATTTGAAAGAACATTTTGAATATAAATCACAACTATTTTACCTCATGCATTTTCCAAGATCATATATAAATTGTTTGACGTTGTTTTCAAAGTCGTTTGGGAGAGATAGCGGTAGAACATACTGTAACAAAAAAATGAATCGTTATTTGTTTCGACCAAAGTAGACAAGAAAAAATAAAAATAAATAAAATATGTATAAGTACAATATGTATAAATATGTATGCCAAAATTATTATCGTAATGAAGGTATGCCAATCATGTGTTTTTACCCCACCAAATTCACCTTTCTTCGTTAAGATATTAGTTATGTTTGAAGCAAAAGCCGTGGGAAATTTAATTCTTTGAATGACCTATTTTACATCATTGCTTTGTTTCTATGTTAATAACCATGGAAGTTTATTTAGGTCTAGTACTCCATCTGATATTTTTAAATATCGTATCACACTTCGCATTGCATGATTGTCTTCCTGAATGTCATTACAAATTTTGACAATTTTTTCTTTGTCCCTCGTACCATCTATGATTCTCCATAACATTTCATTCACATTCTTCCCAATATGCATTGCGTCAAACAAATGGGCTATTTTTAGCTCCTCATAGTAGGGCAACCTCATGAATTGAGTGGGATAACATTTCATTCCTCATGGAAGCCCATTATTAATACCTTCATGATGATTGCGGCCTTCATGAAGCATAAAATAAATCACAAAAATAATTATCAAATACGGTAAAATAATTATCAAATACTGTAAAATAAACATTCAAAACATTACATGATCTATGATACATTATGAAATTGAGTACCTTGACGATTTCTATTATATTCCAACCTCCATAGGCGAGGTGTCATTCTTCATGGTTTTAAACCAGTCTCTTCTTTCCCATTGAAAACATGTTTTTCAGTAGTATGGTTCTTAGGAAGAATACTTCATATTTCTTAAACTTTTTGAATGAAGATACTTCATCTTAGGGCCACAAATTGGACATGCAAATTTACTCTTTGTTTGAAGACCTGCAACAAATGGATTAATGTCAATTATATGATGAGATTATTTAAAAATTAAACATGCACCATGATAACATTAAAAAATTATATAGTATTAAAGAGAAATATTAGAATGCTACATACCAAAAAAATGTGTTAGTCCAAGGGCATCATGAATTGTCCATAAAATTATTCCACGGAATTTAAATTTATTCTCCTCGATTGGTTTACATATGTCATACATTGTGATGCTGTTAAGAACCAAACATCAATATAGCATAGAAAAACTTCAGGAAAGGTACTCAACGCCTTGAAAAAGAGATAATTTCAGATAATAAGCCTCTTCGAGGGGGCAACCTCCTTTTACCCCACTTAAATGTTCAAGTACAA
>ML809431.1:122566-139862 GCA_009831015.1 Picea engelmannii | reverse complement strand
TTGGTGTTGAGCATGAGGATGTTTACACAAGAATTTTAGTACAAAATTTTGAAGGACAGGTAAGAACTTGGTTCAGAGGACTTCCAGTGGTTTCTATACCATCATATAATGATCTGGAAACTTCCTTCATAAGGAAATGGGGTGAGAAAAAAGATCATATTTATTACATAACCAAATTCAGAGCCTTGAGAAAGAAGACATCGAAATCAGTCCTCGAGTTCATTCAAATATTTAATAAACTTTATCACAAAATCCTAGCTAAAGTTAAACCTTCCCAACCAGTTGCAAAAGTCACTTTTGCAGGAGCTTTTGTTTTTGATTTCTCTCTACTTTTGAGAGAAGGAAGATCCACTACTTTAGCATGGATGCAAGATGATGCTATAGATATTGAATCAAATATGATGGCATCCAGGAAGTTTAAAACTAATGTTGACATGGGAACAAGAGAACCCTGTTGTTTTAAAGAACATGCAGGGCCCTCTGGATATGGAAAATCTGCAGAGGAAAAATGGATGAGATCGCAAAAATTATTAAATATCCGTCGAACAAAATTTCCAAGATGGAAATAGAACAAGCCAAACTTGATCCATATGTTAGAAATCAATTCAGGAGGAATACTAATCCTCATATACAACAAAGACAAATAAAAAATGGGGATCAAAAGATTCAAGCCACTTTTAAAACTAAGAATTTCATATAGAGAGATGAGGTGCAAGATTATGATGAATTAGATGAAGATCTAAACAACCTCAACGATGATGATCTTGAGCCTCACCTAACCAAACATGATTATGAAAATCCTTGGATCCATAATCTTTGTTTAATGATGATGAAAATATCAACAATTTGGGAGACTCTACATACAAAGTTCTCGTTGATTCAATAATGGTCGAGCTTCAACATAAATATGATTTGAGTCCAAGAGAAAACAATTCTACAAATATTCCACCAAAAAAGATTTTATCATGAAACAAAGAAAATGAGGTAGCAGTTACAAAACCATCAACTAAAATGCAAGTTGCCCGAATAAAGCAAGTTGAAACAAAAGCAATACTGGCTAAGAAGCCAGAAAATAAATAAGCAGAAGTTCATACCAGGAAAATTGAAAAATCAATTGGAACTTTCAATCTAGAAAATGAACTGAATAAAATTAAAACTCCAATGCCTATGGTTGAACTTTCTATAAATCCAATCTATAAATAGAAAATCACAAAAGAAAAAAAAAATTGATGTTGAATTTCAAGTCGATGTTATCAATTTGCAGGATGAGAAACCTGCAATCATGTTTGGACCACACATTGAAAATAGTAAGGATTATGTTGCTCCTTTCTATATTACACTGACTATGCATGATCATTTACTTCACAATTGCATGTTATACTCAGGATCTTTACATAATTTAATGCCTATGATTATTATGGAAAAGTTGGGCCTTGAAATTACCAGATCTTATCAAGATTTATACTCATTTGATTCTAGAAAGGTTATGTTTCTGGGTATGATTAAAGATTTAGTTATAAATATTTCCCAGGTTCTTGTGAAAAGTATTCTTATGGATATGTTTTTTGTTGATGTTCTTTCCAAGTATGTAATTCTTCTATCCAGATCTTGGGGTGCCAAGCTAGGAGGATCAGTTCAGTTAGACATGATGTATGCTACAATTCCAATTTTTGGTGGACAATTTACTCAACTATAAAGAGAAACTAGACTGGCGTATACTGTAAGTGACCCTCAAAACCCCAATAACTACACAGTCTATGTTGATGATCAATATTTAGGCAATTGTATATTATCTATAGATGATTATTTTGAAGATTGCATAGAAGAAGAAAATAAAAAAACAGAATTTTCAAAGAAAAATATAAATGTTAGAGAAGGGATGTGGAAAATGTTATTTGATGGTGCTTCATCTTGTGAAGGAGAAGGAGATGGAGTTTTATTTTTGGCACCAGGTGATGAGTATGTTATTCCTTTATCTTATAGATTACAATGGGATATTGATTATACCAATAATGTCCGTGAATATGAAGATTTAGTTTTAGGATTAGAAGCTGCAAGAAAATAAAAAATTGAACATTTGATATTTTATGGAGATGTTGAGCTCATTATAAAACAAATAAAACAACAATACCAAGCTAAGAATCCAAGATTGAGATTCCATATAAATTGTGCCTGGTATATAATAGAGAATTTATTCTCATCTTTTAATATTCACTCTATTCCCATAATGCAAAATCAACAAGTTGATTCTTTAGCCAAAGTTGTTGCGACTTTCTTACCACCTATTGTTTTGAAGCTGAAATATCATATTGAGATGAAGCATAGACCTTCGATTCCAAACAATGTTCAAAATTGGAAAGTATTTGAAGGTGATGAACAAATAAAGAAGTTCCTAGAAATGGTAGATGATTTTTCTGAGACCCACATAGATCAAGAAAATCAAAATGATCCTACTTAGATTATGCAGGAAGGAGAAAATCCAGAAAAGATCCAAGATAAAATTGCAAATCACTGCATGCTATTACTTAAAAACAATAAGATTCCTATAGGTATTATCCATCTAGAAATTTGGTTTGACCATGATGATATACCTTTAAAGTCTACTTTGAGACCGCAACCTGAAGAAGTTGAGTATTGTAGTGTAGGAACTAATTAAAATCCCAAGATGGTCAAAATATCAAAATATCTTATGACACAAATAAAGAGTAAATATGTTGAATTACTTAACCAATATAAAGATGTTTTTTCATGGCCTTATGAGGATTTAAAAACCTATTATACTTCTATTATTGAGCACAAGATTCCCTTAAAGCATGGTATTAAGAGTTTCAAGCAAAAGCTTAGATAGATAAGCCCAATTCTTCTACTAGTAATAGAAAAGGAGGTTAAAAAACTCCTTGATGTAAAAATGATTGTTCCCCTTAGATAATTTGAATGGGTGGCCAATTTGGTCCTTGTTAGGAAAACGAATGATGAAATAAGTCTCTATGTCACATATCCACTACCATAATCAAATTTTCGTTGATTTCTGCAGAATCAGAGCCCCCGAATTACCTACAGAGGCCTAGCGCAAGCTAGCTCTTTCTCTCTCTCCATTCCCATGTGATCACTGGTCATGATCACAGGTCAAATAATCATGGTGCCTCTTTGTATTTCATGCCTCAGCACTACAGTTATGTTGAATCATTCGACTCTGCAACCGTTGAACCCTGACAGGGCTGGTAACTGGCCAATAGGGACGAGTCCCTACAAGGTTGGCAAATGGCCATTAGGAATGGCCCTGTCATACGGGTGAGCGGAGTACAGGTGGTGAGAGGGGAAAGATGACATGATGGGTGGTGTGACAGGAGACGGGTCCCACTTCACACGCCACACCATTCTGGACCTCCCCCGATTAAAGGTAGAATGTCAAGGGGGGTCCGGAATTCGCCTGAATGTCGTTGATAAAAGAGAATTCATCCTGACCATTCCCAAGTTGCATGTTCGATTCTGGACCCCCCCCCCTCACCACTAAAGGTGGAACAAAAAGGGGGTTTCGGAATGAAGCCTCAGCCGTAGATCTAGGCGGGTGGACATTGGCCATTCAGATATGCTCGCCACTTACCCTATGGAGCATTCGCGCCTCGGCTTAAAGTTGATGTCTCTTCCCCACATCTGACGGTCATTATAGACCCTAAGATTCCCAAAAGTAATCTCATCCGTTCATCAGGACTTAAGCACATGCTAACATCTCGATATTTATAAGTCAGGATTTATCAAGGCGAGATCCTGACCTCTTGTCAACAACACTCCTGAATCCTTGATTCTCGATTTCCCGAAATGGGTAATCTCTCGACACGTAGCCTCCCAAAATCGGTCGATCTATGAATAATTTGGGGTTTCCACCATGGAACATACTGATCTCTCGTCACCAGAACTCCCAAGTTCCCAACTCCCGATTTCCCGAAATGGGAAATCTCATGACACATGGCCTCCTTTAATCGAGCAACCCAATTCTATTTCAGGGCTTTCATCCTTATCCACTGGGGGTTTAACCCTCGGGTATCTCCTGACAGATCCAACGGCTGTCGAGTTTTCCAACCGAGATCTGACGGCTTAGACAAGTTCCTAACTTGTGCATTCTCCCATGACTTCCTGGACAAGGAAAAATCAATGGTCCATATGTTCTCATGGACCTTGAGGATCTACGATTCTCGATGTCTTTGCTACCCACGAAGACACAGAAAGGAAACGTGGTAGGGAATTTAAACCTCTACTTTCTCCTACCAATCTAACGGTCATGGGTGACCACATATTTCCCGATGGGATCTCGTCCATCGATTAACACCTATTCAGGGTTAAGGCAATTGACACTCCAGTTTCTTCTTCCGATCTGACGGCTGTGAGTGACCACTGATCTCCCGATGGGACCTCGTCCATCGATTTGATACTTACCAGGGATTTCTTAAGTCCTTGTGCCTTAACGTCCTTTTTCCAGGTTCTTGATGGCTTTTTCAAGAAGGGCATCTCTATGGGGAGGTTTACCGAGGGTACTATCTGAGGCAGTTAAGGGTATCTCTTTCTCTCGAGAACCAGGCGTGAAGTCTGAATTAGATCAACATGCATATAAATAATAATTTAAGAGAGCATAAGCCACACGTATTATTTCCATATAAACATACAACTACCAGTACTAATCAAGATACCATACAGACATTCTTATAATGAAGTCATTCACGATTTCACAGCTTATGATCATAAATGTCAACATACATATATTTCAAGATGTCAAAGGAAAAACACTTACCAGAAAGTAACACCAGGGGTTATGCAACTGCTGAGAGGGGTACTCATTTCCACCCAACCGTAGGCTCAACGACTCCCAACGGATTTACGACTAGCCACCCCCGAGCTGAGACCATGATGTTGTGAGACTGTGTCTCTATTTTCCAGTGACCAGGAGCGAAGGTTACTCTCCTTCCTCTCTGCTATCACCCACTCTGCATATCGCCAGAGTTCTCTTTCCCCTCACATCATCCCCCCCAATCGCTTCTCCCCCACGCCTTATCCTCTTGCAAGGTTGCGTGTGGCGCGATTTCCCTTGCACTGGTCAGGCCTGACGGCTCTACGGATGGGCGGTTCACCTCCCCATCCCTCATTAACTCCTGAGGAGCCATCTGCCTACTAGCCTATGAGACATTTAATTCGGGTTCAGTGAGCCTCTTTTGGTTCTTTGGGCCAGTGGAGTCCAAATAGAATATTGATTCTCGGTGGAAGTTAATGCCACCTTTCCAGGTGCCTTCCACTGCCTTTCTACAACCATCGTGGTCTCTTTTTCAGCACATCCCCTCTCAGCAGTCCTGCAATATAAATTCATAATGTTATTCACATTCATCGACCTTTTCCACAAGGTCCATTCACATCACATATTCACATTTCTAAGTTTTCCATAGTTCTGGCCAGTCCAGTTATTTTTACAAACTGGGGGAAACAGGGTGTTACACTCTAAGTTGATTTTAGGAACTTAAATCGGTCTTCTCTTAAGGATAACTACCTGCTCCAAAAAATGAACCATGTTTTAGAGAAGGTAGTAGGGGATAACAAAATTTCTATGATTGATGGTTTCTAAGGATATAATCGGATTGTTGTTCATGAATATGATAGAGAAAATACGACATTTACTACTCCATGGGGAATTTTTATGTATTATAAAATGCCTTTTGGTTTAATGAATGTAGGAGCAACTTTCTAGAGAGAAATGTATATTGCATTCGTCGGTGAGAGAGATAATTTTGTTGTTATTTATCTAGACTATCTGACAATTTTTTCCAATTTTGATGCAAAACATTTGGTGCAACTCAGACAAAGTTTTCACAAATGTAGAAAAATTGGTTTGTCTCTTAATCCCAAAAAATCACACATATCCATGCAAGAAGGTAAATGTTTAGGTCATATAGTTTCAAAAGATGGAGTTAAGGTTGATCCTAAATGATTTGAGGCTATTGACCTGATAAATATTCCAAGAAATAGAAAAGACATTCAATATTTTTTAGGTAAGATCATTTTTTTGAGAATATTTGTCCCTAAATTTGCTGAAATAATCAAATTGATTACAGATATGCTAAAGAGGGACAGCGAAGTAAAATGGACTGCATAAGACAAAGCATATTTTGAGCGTGTTAACAAAGCTATAGGAGAAGCACCAGTATTGGTAAGTCTAGACTATACAAAATAATTCTTAATCTTCTCTTTTGCTTCTTAACATACTGTGGCAACAATGCTCCTTCAAAAGAACGAAGAAGGATTCGAACAAGCAATGCCCTTTTTCAACAAAATCCTCAGAGATGCAGAGCTAATATATGATATTCTTGAAAAACAAGATTATGCAATGGTGAAGTCTCTCAAGTCTTTTAGAACATATGTCTTGCACTCCAAAATAATTTCTTATGTACCAAAAAATGCAATTAAATATATCTTGGTTCAGCCAAATAGTGATGCAAGAAGAGGTAGATGGTTGGCCAAAATTCAAGAGTTTGATTTAGAAGTCAAACCAACCAAACTCATGAAAGGTCAATGTATCAAAAGGCTGTTAGCTGAATCAAATTTCAGATCTCTTGGAATGAATAACTTTGAGTCTCATGATTCTCTTCTATATATAAAGGAAATTGACGATCAAGCACCTATAATTCAGATTGAAGATAAGTTTTCTTCCTCTGCTTGGTACAATGATATTGTTACATACCTCCATACTCTTCAATGTCCAAATAACATGACTCCTTCTAAAGGAAGAAATTTAAAGATACATGCAATTAAGTATTGAATTATAGATGGAAAGCTATACTAGAAAGACCCTTTGGGTTTCCTATTATGTTTCCTAATAGAATTTGAAACAGAAGGTGTCATTGATGAATTTCATGAAGGAGTATGTGCAGGACATCATGCCTGGAGAGAAACAACTTACAAAATTTTAAGGGCAAGATATTATTGGTCGTAATTGTTTATCAATGTGAATGCAAGGGTCTGAGCTTGAAATTCATGCCAAATGTTTGTTGGTAAGAAAAATCTTCATGCCTTATCTTTAATTCCGATAAAACTTGAAGCTCCTTTCCAACAATGGGTTCTAGACTTCATTGGAGAAATTCATCCACAATCGAGTGCTCAATATAGATGGATTATGACCACTACTAAATATTTTACGAAACTTGTTGATGCCATTCCAACTCGGAATGCTACAGATTCAGTTGTGATAAATGTTTTGCAAGAAAACATCCTAGAAAGATTTGGTTGTCCTAGGAAAATAGTTACTGATAATGCTCAAGCTTTTAAATCTATGGAAATGATCAATTTCTGTCAGAAATACAATATTATTTTAGGTCATTCTACAACATATTATCCTCAGGGAAATGGGTTGGCCGAATCATCTAACAAGAGTTTGATGACTATAATCAAGAAATTTTTGACAGAAAAAAAAATAAAATCTTGGCATATACACTTAAAATACGCCTTATGGGAAAACCAAATTGGCACCAAAAAATATATAGGTATGTCTCCTTTCCAATTAGTCTATGGTACTAATGTTATTCTTCATATTAATATTGATCTTCCCGTGATGAAACTCTGGCAAGATGTGAATGAATAACCAAATGTTGTCACAAGAAGAATAAATCAAATCATCAAAGTTCAAAAAAACAGAGTAGAAGTGGATGACAAGCTCCAAAAATACCAAGATAATATGAAATCATTTTTTGATAAAATAGATAAAGACAGGGAGTTTCTTCCTAGAGACTTAGTTTTAAAATGGAAAGCTAGAAAGGAAGATGCAGGGAAACATGGAAAAATTTATCATCTCTAGTTTGGACCTTTCAAAATTGCATCTGTTGAGGGAAAGAACTCAATCTCGCTGGAAAATATTAATAGAGAGATTCTCAAGGCCCCTATCAATGGGCGTTATTTAAAACATTTTATGCAGTAGTTACATTTTATATTTTCATTTTACATATCGGATTGGATTGACATTGACAATTTTAATTTTCAATTTTTCTTTTCTTTTTGTAAATTATTTGAGTCATTTGATCATGTGTTGCAAATATTTTCAATAAATTTATGATTTCTTGACATCATTAAAACAAAAAAATAAAAAATGTTTGTATCACATATCATCTCTATTCCACAAGATTATCTGATATTTTGTATTTCATTCCTTTTTCATAATAGATCTTGTTGAATAGGAGATGAGGATAAATAAAAAATCGACACTCATCTTTCAATCATTTGATTCCTCTAAAAGCAGGTGATAAATAAATAACCCACATTGCTGAAAATTCAAAAGGAAAATAAGGTATGAGTCCCTACTCTTCTTATAGTTCAAATAAAATTTAAAAATTCTTTTTTAAAATGAATATGAAGGAAAGTTTTTCTCATGATGATATTATCACCTGGCCTAAAAATTAGAGATGTATAAAATTATAATTTGAAGTGTCATGCTGATAAATTCTAAATCCATCTTTGAAATGAAAATAAAATAATAATAAATAAAATCGAAAGAAGTCTAAACTAAATACACAAACTTGTGTAGGATTAGGATATTTTTAATTTAGATCCTTCAAATCTGTGATTGGGTCAATTTTTACCTATCCCCAAGTACTTATCCACTTCATATTTTGTTTCTCCTTTCTTATTTTATTTTAGTCTTCATAGAGATAAAGAAACTTATCTTGATTCTGAAAACTTAAAAAACATATTTTCAAAACAAGATTAGGTGAAAATATTTATGTTCCTTTGATTTTAATTGAAAAAGTATGTCTAGGCTAATATTTATAATTTTAGATCTGCTATTAGACTTTAAACTGACTAATTCGCTCAAGGTTGACCCATGAAAAAATTAAAATTCTCAAAAAAATTCTCCTATAGGTGAAGGTGTATTGAATATTAGAAGAAGGTTAGTTTCAGAGTATTCTTAAAATTGTTGACATACCTTGTTTTCAATCTAAATATTTTAAACAAATATCATCCCTTGTATGTTACATACAAATTGATTTCCCCCACTTCAAAATATTAAAATATAAGACAAATGGTGAAATGAAATTCATAATTTGATTTCTCCCATCGTTTCCAAAAGAGATGATGAAAGAAAATTCATATATCGATTTCCCTCATCTCAGTGGAACACAATTTGTTAACTGAAGTGGTGAAATAAAATTCAATGGGAGAAGTAGATAACTTCACCGGGGTATTGAACAAGCTTGCTAACAGTGAATAAATATCTATGGTATTTGTAAGGTTGTCATACATATCTATATATCATACTTTGTTATCTAGTTCTCTTTCCAATGATTTTTTACATCCTAAACCAACTAGGGATTCCCTAAATAAATATGTTACATCTGCTTAACCTTGAAGTGAATAAAGTCGGTTGAAGCTGATATTTTAGTTAAATTATTTTGATTATCTTAAACAATTCTGAAATCAATTTTAAGAAAAACAAATTTGTAGTATCCTAACTTGAGATCAATCATTAAGTATGTTTTGAAGATTTTTGGACTTGGATAATTTCATTTTTCTATGTATGATTAATTCTTAAATAAAACTGGAAAATGTTTTTCAAAAAGAAATAATGACTACATTTACCCAATAAAGGCACTTGGTCTATTGTTCTTTCACACCTCACACGGAGCCACAATCCCCAGATGGAGCCTTTGTTAGAACACGTATAATTTTGAGCTTTTGAACTTTAGATTTTTCCTCATAGAAATAATTTTTTTTACCCAAAAAGAAAAAAACCTTAGAGAGTTGCCTTTTAATTTTAAAATAAATCCATTGGTTGTTATTTATCAATAAGGAGCTTACAATATCTATCGTCGATGAGTTACTCTAATTTGATCGAACGGTCCTAATGATCTCTGAAGTTTAGAAGTTTCCCGAGTTTTAAAATAAAATCTTTAATGGTCACTTCAGAGCTTCAGGCTTTGGGTATTCCAACAAATATAAACAACCAAAACCTCAAAACTCTGAAGTCCCGAAGATAGTCACTCATGATAATTCCTAAAGGACTTACAAACGCATCATGGGACACGTGTCTTTTAAATATTTTCTTGGGTCGACATGTGGCACTTGTTTTTGACATTTACGTCAGATGATTCACACATTTTCAAGTGACACGTCGCACCTCTATTTTATTAACATGTCATCAAGAATGACATCATCTCTTCCACATCACTCCGAGAGATTTCCCTTCATGAGTTTTAACAAAGTTCGAGTTCAAAAACCATCGAAGTATCAAAGCATCAAAGTAATGAATATTACGAAAAGTAAAAAGTGTTTTAAAAAGTTAATAAAAAATTTAATAACTTAGGTTAATAAATATTAATTATTAATTAATTACTCCGCAATTTTGGACTTCGAGAGATTTCCATCCTATCCCATTTGAAGCTTCTGAACGTTGAATCGTCGAAGTATTAATGACATTTATGATTGATTAAGGTTAATGATTTCAATAAATATTGTGAATCACTAGGTAATAAATTCCATTAAGTTTCTAATAAATTCTTCATTAGTAGATCTATATGAAGACCGATAAACTTTATGAATAAAAAACTTCAAATTTGAATGTTATTTTACCATTCACTATTACTAGTTTTTCATTCAGTGAAAAGCTTACAAACTTCTCTTGTTATGGGCAACCTAGTTTTATTTTCTTGAGGATTATGGGGCTACGAAAATATGCAAATAATCTTGATGCATCAGGTGATGTTTCCAATCCAAATGCAAATGTTCTATCAGACACAACTCCATGAGTTACGAATTCCATTAAGTCTTGGAAACAAGTTTTTGATATCTTAGAGCATGAGATTGTTAACTGTCCAGAGGACTCTGCTGAGGAAGACGATGAGTCCTTTTCAACCAATCTTAGATCGATAACATAGTCAGAAATGCATAAGATTGTTGCACGACCCAGAATTATACCCTACAATGATATGATAAATTGGTATTTGGAACATGTCGACATCCAAACCAGAAGTGTCATCGGCCACTAGCAGACCGCTCTCATCTCTTTACGACCAGAGAATATACAAGTAATGTATAATATTTCCCCTACACCTAAATATACTTACATTGCAGCTTTTCTTCTATATTTTGATAGAAGAGAATGCACTCAATACGGTAGAAATGGTCATGATATAATCAAGACCTTGTGGGGACACCCGAAAAAATTCAGAGATGACGCTCATGGTATGTATTCCATGGTGTCCTTAGATGCTCATATGTTATATATATCCATGATGCTCTATCGTATTTTGGGGAAAAAGAACCCTACACATTTCTCAGTGGAGTGGGTAGCCATAATGAATGAAGTAGCCGAGGGTTATACCTTCAATTGGGATAAAATGCTATCTGCTAATTTGGCCAAGAAAATTGTTGAGTATCAATCATCAAAATCAAAAGGGAAGCCTTCTCCTTTTTACATGTCAGCGTATATTATGGATGCCATTTTTTTCATGACCCTATTCCCGTTAATGAACTGGAGTTGGACCTCGACCCATTCTAAGCAGGGATGATTTTAAGGGCTAAATTTCGCTCATGGGATAATTTTCCATGGTTTTTCCCAAAACAATATTTTCCATTCTAAAAACAATTCCTCCAAATTATATAGGATAAAATTATTTTACCTTAAAAATCGAGAAAAATTTATACAAACTATATAAAATCCTTAGAAATTTGAATATTTTTACAAAAATATCGCCAAACATTTATAGTTGGCATATGAAGGATTAGTAAGATTCGCCAAGGTTTCTATGTTTTAAAATAAATTTCCATCCTTAAAATCATCCCTGGTTCTGAGACAATACATTTTTACCACTCTAAATTATGGGAATAAAATTCCAAAGATTTCTTTTACGAAATATGTCACAACATAGTGGTGCATGTTCACATAGCTATCTATGGTCACCCACTGCCCATAATTTCAGAAAAGATTATGGGGAACTTGGGCACACTTGCTAACTGGTTTATTGAGGAGAATTTCACATACATTAGAGTTTTTGGTTCTTTCGTTCCTCCTCATGCCCTTCCACATTTTTTACCTGACAAACTGGTGTGCAGAGAAGTGACATACTAAATAGTAGGAGGAGGCATCAACAAGGAATTGAAATCAACTAAGAAAAATTTTTGGCCAACATTTCCCATTCAAGTTGGTATGTTCACATTGTTAGATTTTGGTCATTCTAAAGTCGAGTTTGCAGCCCTAGAATATTTCAAGTTAGTTGACATCGAATTCAAGAAACATGATCCATGTAAGATAGTGGAGAATCATTTGGCTCAATAAAACATGAAGCAATACATCCATTAGGATTCTCCTTATGATGAGATGTTCATGGGAGTTATATCCTATGAAGAAGTTCAAAGAATATTCTAGACTTCACCTCCTAACCAACCTGTTGGTTTCCTTAGCTTTCAAAATCATAGACGAAACAATTTACCGAATATATTGCAAGGAGATTCAAAATCCATGCCTTCTTCACAGGAATCTAGATCCATGATATAAGCCAAGTTGCTCGACTAAGAATAAAGTTGAAGAAGTCCCAAAGTGTCCAGAAAGGTTATTTCAAGAAATAAAAACATCACTATCAGGTCTGAATGATCAACAAGTATTAGCTCGGTTTGAAGATTTCATGAATTAGGGACAAGTTGTTCCTCATTCAACGCCATCTACTACTGTTGGCACCCCAAAAACAACAGGTCAGGAACATTCCACATCAATCATGTCTCCTATCACATCATTAACCCCTTTACAGACTAGTTTTGGAAATCCTAATTTAGAGCTCATTCATGTTGGTGATCTTACTCCTATCTTACCTAAAGAAATGGCTCCCTCAATTTTCTTTTTCAGTAAGAAACCAAAGGCTATTATAAAAAGAGAATCTCACAAAAAGGATGGTGTAGTCACTAAAAGGAAAATATTGGTGTATGATGGGAAAGACCAAGATGATCCTAAGTTTGCAAAGGAAGTTGCAAATTCACTAGGAGATTTTTCCAATGCCAATCAATGGTCAGTGGACAATTTAACCAAAAAACTACAACAGAAATGTCTCTTGGTAGAGAAATTGCATAATGAGATACATAGTACAGAACAGACTATTAGAAGCAAAATGAATCAAGGCTAGTCGTCAATATCAAATGAAGAAGTTATAGGATAATATTAAGTTGATCTATGAGAGTTCACAGACCAACAAAGGTTTGATAATTCAGTGGTAAAATTTGATTGAATAGTTGTAGGACAAATTGGCCCAAACAGAGAACACAACAATAGATATTACTTCCTTCAAAACACAAGAATAAAAAATCAATGAGAAGATGGAAGTTGTCCAGCAGGAGCTATATCAAAAGGTATATGCTATTCATAAATTCTATCAGGAAATAAACCTTTCTCTGAAAATTATCTATGTCAAGGAAAAATATGCCTATGCAGCTAGGTCTATGTTTTAGGAATTTATCATATGGAGGAAAAAAACTAAAATCCCTAGTCTCACCCCTTTCACACATTTTGAACAAGTGAAAGGAGAAATGGCCGTGAAATTCTGGGAAACAAATATGGAGCAAAGAAAGAAACTTTCCAGAGAGGAAAAGGTGGCCTATCTAGAGGAATTATCTTCAGTAAATAAAAAGTTAATTGAATTTGAAGGAAATAATATCTCAGAGGCATTGGGGTAGATTGAAATAGAAATGAACCAAGAAAGCTCCAAAAAGAACAAGGAAAACATGCATTCCATTTTCCAACAGATGAACCAGATTGATCTACTCAAAATCAATGAGTTTTTGGTGAATACAAGTTTAAAGTATCAAGTCATAGCCTAGGAAGCAAAGAAGATATAGAAAAATATGCCACTAGTACAAAATAAGATGTTATCCTTTGAATTGAATGAGAAGATTGAGCCTTTGATATTCGTGGTAGCATTGATGTACATGTGCACCCAATTAAATGAACAAAGAAAAGAGAGTGTAGCTGGGAGAAAATGATAGAACATACACATCATCCACTTTCTTCGTCGATACTCTCCCTCTCCTACCTCACCAACTACACTTCCCCTCTCTCTACACGTCACTTACCCCATCTATACCTACCACCTAAATTCTCACATCCACTCATCCCACCTCCTTATTGGAAACTTGTCCCCATGCCATTCTATTCATGAACAATTACTCTTCCTCATAACTGTTATCCATCCCATAATGAGAAAACATTGAGCTACATGTCCAATTATCATCCCCATATCTTCAACTGCAATTCTTTATCCTAGTAAACACACTCGAAGGGAAAGATGGAAACATAATTATATGGCAAAGATAGTAAGCCAAATATTGTGGTGGCCTTAATGGACATGTGTACCCAATTCAAATAACAAAGGAAAATGAGTTCATCTGCGAGAAAATGAAGGGATAGATGAAGCACCATAACATTAAATCAAAACTGCACAATATTTCCATGTTGTTATTTCATTTAGATTGTATTCCTTTTTTAGGCAAATATTGTGGGAAGTCCAACGGTTTTCAGTTGAGACAATTTTTGTATAAATAGATAGATTTTAGATCTATTCAGGGTTTCTTCTTGCCAAATGTAAAAGATAAAACTTGTTTGAATATAAATACAAGTGCAGACAAAGATTCTAAGCTTCATCTAATTTGAGTTATGTGTTTCCTTTATGTTTCCATCTCTCTGAATTTCTTTTTGTAATTCTTGAAGAGTGAATGATTACATTTTAGTACTACATCTACTGTGATCATAATATATCAAAAGTTCATTCAGTAATATCTTTTCCTCTGTTATTACTGTGAGTAAAAAAATACTTGTTACATGTGTGAATTACTGCATTTTTATGTCCTTTCAAGGGTGCATCTTCTACTTTTCTTCTATTGAAAACAAGGTGAGACTTATCTGTAATTAGTACTTGACTTTGTTTTAACAGTTTTGTAAATCATTTCTACATCATTTGACTTTATAATTGCGACTCATATAGCGAGATACAACCTCTATACTTTCCTATCATTAATTTCATTTAAATATTATTTCTCAGACAACTGAAGATAGAAGAAAGCACTCATAAAAACACTTCATTTAAAATCTTTGATTCTTGACATTATTCTTTGAGCCTTAGGATGAATTTCAGGAACAACACCATTGATGTTGTCTGTCGGATGAAAAACACCTCAAATATGTTTCCAAACATTTTTTGACCGCTTCCATTTGACCATGAATCTAGGGATGATAGGTTGTGCTGAGATGCAATTGGGTGCCCTAGAACCTGAATAATTATTTCTAGAAATTGTTGGTAAATGTTGGATCTCGGTCAAAAATAATAAAATGAGGAATTCCATGGAGTTTGAATATATTATCCATAAAATATTGATCCATTATGGATGTCATGAATGGGTTTTGAAGAGAACAAAAAAAATTATATTCAGAAAGATGGTCGACTACGACCATGATGATTGACTTATTGACTGATTTGGGTAAGACAACAATGAAATCCATATAAATATAGATCCAAATAGTAGGTGGAAGTGGAAGTGGTTGGAGTGTGCCCAGAGGTTTGATAATCTCTCCCTTATTGCATTGATAGGTATCACATTAAGCCACAAAGGTGAAGATGTCTTATTTCATACCATCCTAGAAGAAAGAACATTTGAGCCATTCATACATTTTGGTAAAAATTGAATGACCCACAATAGGTGAAGCATGAAACTCAAAGAAAATTTTGGATTTAAGGGCCAATTGTTTTCTTAAATATAGGTGACCTTTATAGTGAATCTCATATTATGCAAAGAGTACCCTGGAGAATCTTCGAGATCTTGTTGCAGTTGTTGGATTAGGATGGAAATTTTGTAGTCTTGCAACCATTCCGGAAGAACATCCCGGAGCCAGTCGGTGACAAGGAAGGAGAGGGAAAATAGGAACCCTTCTTCTTCATATTTCCTTGAAAGAGCATCAACCACCACATTTTATTTTCCCTCTTGTAAATGATCTCATAATCATATCCAAAAAACTTGGTCACCCATTTTTGTTTCTCCAAGGATGAAATTCATTTTTCCATGAAGTGATTGAGAATTTAATGACCCATTTTAATTTGGAAGGGGCGTATATATAGATAAGGGTGCTAGAGATCCACTACATGAAAATATCCAACATTTCATTTTCATAGATTGATTGGCCCAAATTTCGCTTCGACAATTATTTGTTGGTGAAAGATAAAGGCCATCCATATTGAATAATGAATTCCCCATTTCCTTTCCCTAATGTATCACATTCTAGAACAAAGGTCTGAGTGAAGTTAGGTAGGGACAATACAAAAGTAGTGTGTTGGAAAGTTAGTTGTCATTGATTTCAACCCTACATGTCAACCCTAGAAGAAGTCCAAGATATGGGTGTATTTGGAAAAGTCTCAAAAGTGGCCCCCTTATGGCATAGCTCTAAGCATTCCCTTCATGGGAAGATGCTTTGAATAATTCTACAAGAAGCCCTGAAAATATGGTTAAGTGGGAAATATGGTTAAGTGGTCATGTGGTTAAGAAGCCCCAAAGGTGTGGTCATGACGCTCAAAGTTGTTTGAAGAAAATAAGTCTAAAGGACATTGTAAATACATGCACAACCCTCTTGGATGTATATTCCTTTTCATGTTGTTTCCAATGGTAGGTGGTACACCATGTGGTTTCTCATGGTTGAGGAAATATTCCATCTTGAAGATGGAAGCCACGAAGTATGGTTAATAATCCCTAAACAGTTGTAACAACAAGTGACAAGTCAACCTCAAATTAATTAAAAGAAGAAAATTTGTTGCAAAAAAGAAGTTACAAGTTAGACCCATTGCAATGAATATTAAAATAAATATTAAGGATATTATTGGTAAATTCGGCCTCAATGGATGAGAGTTCCAAATATAGTATAAATAAGGAACCTAGGAGTTAATTTGTTACATTAAATCAATTCATTTTTATATGAGGTAACCAAGGATATCTAAGGTTAATTTCATAGGGAAGATGAAGTGAAGAAGGGAGAAATTCCAAGGGAGGATGAAGTCTTGTGATGATGTGTTTGGGTATGTTATTTAAAGGTCATATTACCATTTTTTCTATAAATATGTTTCTAGAATGATTTAGATAGAAAAAATTATATTTGTTTGATATGACATATCAAAGTACCTATGGTAAAAATTTCATCTTTTGGGTCGTTGTATTTTTGGAGATACAGTCTGTGGAAGATAGGGTTTTTTACTAGTCCTAAAACTAGTCTCAAATAGGTGTTCTGAGAAACATATTCATAACTTAT
>ML809431.1:79729-122466 GCA_009831015.1 Picea engelmannii | reverse complement strand
ACTCTCCAAGTAGCTTCCTTAGAAGCATCTTCTAGACCACTTTGTCCACATAGCCACGTTGTCTACATAGTCACCTATGTCCAACTTTGTCCAATTTTCCACTTGTCCATATATCCAATGGCCACTTGACCACTTAACCCACTTTCCTCATTTTAGGGTTAGCCTTCTTATAACCACTTCCCATAAATATAAATATTTCCATTTACTTTATTATTTAAATAATCCTTTTTTACTTTATCACTTCACTTTATTATTTAAATAATTTCTTCTTTTTAAGAACTTTGACTTCTTTGACATTTTGGGGCTTCCAGCCATCATATGAGGGTCCTCCAACTTCGTAAGGCCATAACTCTCAAACCATGAGTTATGTGATGTTCCACATACCACCGAAAATGGCATGACAAGCACTATCCATCTAGGATAGTTTCATCGACAAATGCACTGATATTCATCGCATTATTCCATAATTAGGCATGGGTTCTCTAACCATACTTCTAGGATAACTCAACCGCAAAGCGTCTTCCCATGAGGGATTTCACCATAAGGGGACCACTTTGGATTTCATCCATTTGTACTCCCTAGCAACCATGACAAGAAAATAATGAGTCATATTTACATTAATCCAACTATGCATCATATGTCAATGACAACTCATTGATCCATATTCATCTATGCATGACATCATACGACTATGACTCCATTGACATCAAGGACAATACGTGATCCATCAATCACTACATCAATATACTATGACAAGACATTGTTCCTTTGAATGAAAATACATTTTTCCTTTGACATCAATCCTTTGGCATCAATGACAACATGATCCAACAATCTACCTGTTGTTGGTGGGAAATCCCTCCTACGAACTAGCACTAAGGGTTTTATCATGCATGCAGAAATGAACTAAAGATTCTTACTTTTTACCATCATCCCATGCCTAAACCCCCATTACTCATATGTAATTACAAGGCTCAAGAGATTAAGTTGACGTACCTTATTTTTCGTGTTTGATGTCGATCCCTTTTGCGCTTGGTAGTTATTTGACTACAACTCTCCTCCCAATGTTGACCTGCATTCACTAAAGAAAAAAAAACAACTCCACATTCATTTGATCTATGAACTAATGGGTTATAGATTTAATAAATATTACAATCAATATTCCAATAATGAAAATATCATATGGCGGGACGGGAAAATAAATTATTTTGTTAACTTCACAATGATACCTTACAATGATAAAGTTGGCTACTACTCCTCGATCCTGGTCCTGGGATCTTCTTCCACTGTCTTCCAACTGATTTTCTCTATACTTCTCTTTGCACAAGAATGGCTAAAGGTTGGGACAAAGGGAATTCTTAATCGGGTATAGTTTGTTTACTATGATTCTCCTCCTTTCAAATGGTACCCCTACCCCTTATTTTATAGGTTAGAAGGATATAGTTATTTGGTCGAATGACCAACCATGAATGGCCGAAAGGTATAGTTAACTTGCCCAAATCTGTGTGTTCCATTAGAAACTTTCCTTTTTCCGTGCTTTTGTAGATACATGCAGGTTGTCTTGGGTCAGCTAGCATGTACACGCGTTCAATAATGGAGTAGGGTGCGTGGGCCTTTATAAAAAGGGTTTTTAAGAAGAGTTGTTAAGTAGTGTTGTGGCAAAGAAGGAATCTGAGATGGATTGATGTATGGTAAGCATGTCTGATGAAAATTAGGGTTATAACAGATGCCCCCTAATGTGTGAGGTCAGAAAATCATCTGATGTCCAAAACACATTAACAATCTTCACCAACGTTCCAAACAAGTGAGCCCAGGGACTAGAAATCAGGAGGTGCCTTCTGCAAAATAATAATTGTCTCACCAAAGCAGGCATACCCATGCTTGGGATGAAATAAAATCATGGCTACCAATCAAATACACTGTATATCCATGTCATATAACTATATAAAGTGTAGCCACGAGCAATACACAATGGAGCTACATCTCGAAATCAAAAAGATATACATGTATAGTATCCATCTTTTAGAAGCTGATAAGGCCTAATGGCTAGAGATGAGGTCTTCAGAGCTCGAGAAACAACTTCAAAATATTCAAAACTAGGTTATGAGTGTAATATGAGTATACAAATTCACTACCAAGAGGTCTTCGATGGCTCGTTGAGCATAGACTAGAGGATCTTGATGATCAGACTGAAGGCTTCATTGATTTCAAACAAAGACTTGATTGGACCTTAGGGATGGCCGAGCATGAGGGCAAGAGAAAAACTGTAGAGGGGCCGACTCATGCTTGGTAAAAATTCCCTTCGACAATAGCACAACAAATTATGAGACTCAGGCAACATGGCATTTGACATAAGTTCATGATGCAGGAGGCAACGCAAACTCTCCATATGTTTGGAAGAATAACAAATGGAGGAGGACATAGCTCTATGTAGTGAGAACAACTTTCTAAGGTCGTATTAAATCCCAGAGCTTGATGAACAAACAAAAGGATGTTCTTTTTCCAAGGGCAACTCATTGTGCTGCCAAATAAAAAGAAAATACTTTTCCCTTCCTCTTTTTGGGGTATATTTGATTTTTTTGTCTTTTTCAATAATTTTGAAAAAATAATAAAAGAATGTTACGTTACAAAGGAGGAATGAGTGTCGCAAACATACAAGTTCGAGGTGCAAGGACACAACTAATGTTTAAATAAAGGACACTTGGTAAAAATCCCTCCTAGGACCAAAGGTGTCAAGACGCAGAGGCAAAGTGCTACAAGGATTGTGTATAAGGCATGCTTCAGATGGTTCAGTTGAGAGCAACATGTAGCCAGAATTAGACCAAACACGCATGTATGCAAATGTGGTTAGCCAAACACACAATGGTAACGTCCTTTGATGTAAGTTTAATGAGCCCAGAGAAGGTAAGATCAGTGGTTTTTCATATTTAGAGAGTCTGAAAAACGTAAAAGGAGACTCCAATGGGGTACCTTTTTTGAAGGTAGTATAGTTAGTTCGAAAAAGTGGTAAACTAGCACCGACAAGACATCTATTCAAAACCATTTTAATGAGTGTGATAAAGACAAGATCACTCGGCCATTTTTTCATTTTTAAGGAGTCTGAAAAAAGATTAACTATGGACTCTGTCGAGAATGTTTTTTTGGACCATTTTAATGAGTGTGAAAGAATAAGGTCACTCAACGATCTTTTCAATTTTAGAGAGTCTGAAAAAAGATTAACTATGGACTCTGTGGGGGTTCTTTTTTCGTAAATTTAGTCCCTCAAGCCCGAAACATGGGTAAAATTATACCTAAGGGTACTCTTCTAGGGATCTGAAGCCTCTAGATTATAACTTTGTTCATACAGTTGACCGTCCAGACCGAAAAAGGGGTAAACTACCATCATATAGATGTGACTTCAAATTTCAGTTTAACGAGTGTGGAAGGCCACAATATTGCTTGACAATCTTTTCATTTTTAGAGGGTCTGAAAAGGGCTTAAAAGAAGACCCATTGGGGGCTATGACTCAAGTATGAAACTAGTTCAGGTAGAGCCTGTTGTTAGGCTCAGACCAAGAGTCTCTTTGATAGTCAACTTGGGAAGTCTCCCTAAAGGGAAGAAAACAAAAACCATGGTGTAAGTCCTCTTGTGATATAGAAATCATAGTCATGGCTTCCAGGATAGCCTCATCTGAAGGAAATTCAAACCCTAAGAAATCACGCAAACGAGGGTTGATAGTCCCAAAGGGTGAAGCAAACTGACCATACTCCATATGACGATGGAGATTCTGGCTAGGACTGGCAAAGTCTATCAGTGAAGAATCACGATCATGAGGGCTTGAGGATCTACTAACAATGAGATCAAACTTAGAAGGATACTCAAGCCCACTTGGACCAAGAGGGGGAAGCAAGGGCTCCCATGCCCCCATTGGATACACCAATGGATCAATTGTTGATTCCAAGTCTCGAGAAGGAAAACATGATTGCATAGGTTCCTGCTCATAAGAAATTGAACACCGAGGATAAGATGCCACATAATTAACCTATGGCGGGGTAGAGTCTACACGAAGGCTAGGAACATATAAAGGGGTAGTCTGAAATAATTCCGAATTAGGATGGTGATTATCATATGCCAATTGTTCGATAGTGACAATGCTTCCATTGTGAGGGAAATGAATCACCTAGAAGAGCATAGATAACACATCGTTCATAGCATATACATAATCATGCCTAAGAAGCATATTAAAATCTAATGGGTCTTGCACCACTATAACATCAACAAGGATAGTCTTCCCACCTAACGATATAGGTAACTGAGGAAGAACCCCCAAATATTCACTAGGACATCTGTCAAAATCCAAAAGTTCATGAGAAGAAGACAAAATCTTGGGAGATCCCAAGACTTTCCAAACTGAGGAGGATAAAATACTTGCAGAGGCTCCTTCATCCACAATTCATTGATAATTTTTTGTTGAATTAACTTCAACCCTTATTTGAAAGGGTGTGGAGGAAGGAAGATGAGGCTCAACAAGGTCATTCCAATCAAAGGAAACCATCCTAGGGATTAGAGGGGGTGTGCTCAAAAAGAGTGGAATGTCCCCTTGTTATGAAAGTATTGAACCAAAAATGATAAAAACATAATCGGTAGACACGTCACTCCCAAAAATAAGAGTGGGATCATCCGATGACTGCATCGACATGACCACTTTCGCAACCAATGGATGAATAGGCTGTGGAACTACATGGTCTAAAGGCACCTCATCCCCCAAAAGAGGAGTGGGATCAGCCGATGACTGCATTGGCATGGCCACTTTCACAACCAATGGTTGAATAGGCTGCGAGACTACATGGTCTAAATGCACCTCATCCCCCAAAAGAGGAGTGGGATCAGTCGATGACTACATCGACATGACCTCTTTCTCAACCAATGGCTAAATAGGCTGAGAGACTACAAGGTATAAAGGCACCTCACCCCCCAAAATATGAGTGGGATCAGTCGATGACTGCATCAGCATGACCACTTTCACAACCCATGGTTGAATAAGCTACAAGACTACATGGTCTAAAGGCACCTCACCCCCCAAAAGAGGAGTGGGATCAGCCGATGACTGCATCAACATGATCACTTTCTCAACCAATGGTTGAATAGGATGAGAGACTACAAGGTCTAAAGGCACCTTACCCCCCAAATGAGGAGTGGGATCAACCGATGACTGCATTAACATGACCAATTTTTCAACCAATGGTTGAATAGGCTGCGAGGAAACATCAAAAGACTCAGAATCAAGAGATCTTGCAAATAGGGACCACAATCTTTGTACCTCTAGAATGTCAGGGCACAAATGAGTAAGGTGATCTCCCTTGCAAAGATTACAAGGGAACTTAGGCTTATGTCCTATCCGTCTAGGTTTCTCAATAGAATTAATTCCCCCAGCATGACTAGCAGTGGTTGGTTGCACATCTCCAACATGACTTGCATAGGTTAGTGATGGGTTGATAACATGACTTGCAGAGGCTATAGACCTATTACCAGTATGACTAGCAGTGACTGGACTTTTTCCCCCAGCATGACTGTTGCAACCCTAATTTTCACCAAACATTGCGAGTATGACTAGCAGTGATTGGACTTTTTCCCCCAGCATGACTGTTGCAACCCTAATTTTCACCAGACATGCTTACCTAGCATCAGGCCATCTTAGATTCCTTCTTTTCCAAAACACTACTGAATAACTCTTCTTAAAAACCCCTTTTATAAAGGCCCATTCTCTCTGCTTCATTATTGCACACGTGTACACGCTAGCTGACCCAAGACAGCCCACGTGTACCTACAAAAGCACGAAAAAAGGAAAGTTGATGATGGAACACACAAATTTGGGTAAGTTAACTAAACCTTTCGACCATGCATGGCCGGTCACTCGACCAAATACCTAGCTTCTTCTAGCCTATAAAATAAGGGTTAGGGGTCCCATTTGAAAGGGGGAGAATCATAGTAAAGAAACTATACCTGATTGATCATTCTCTTTGTCCCAACCTTTAGCCATCCTTGTGCAAAGAGAAGTATAGAGAAAAGCAGTTGGAGGACAGTGGAAGAAGAGCCCAAGACCAGGATCGGGGAGTAGTAGCTGACTTTATCATTGTAAGGTATCATTGTGAAGTTAATAAAAGAATTGCTTTTCCCATCCCACCATATGAGATTGTCATTATTGGAATATTGATGGTATGATTGATTAAATATCTAACCCGTTAGTTCATAGATCAAATGCATGTGGAGTGCCTTGTTTGTCTTTAGTGAATGCAGGTTAGCATTGGGAGGAGAGTTGCAGTCAAAGAACGACCAAGCATGAAAAGGGATCGAGATCAGACACGAAGAATAAGGTACGTCAACTTAATCTCTTGAGCCTTGTATTTACATATGAGTAATGGGGGTCTAGGCATGGGATGTTGGTAAAAAGTAAGAATCTTTAGGTCATTTCTGCATGCATGATAAAACCCTTAGTGCTAGTCTGTAGGAGGGATTTCCCACCCACAACAGAATTGGTGACCATACTGGGGATCTCTAGTGATTCTAGGAATATTTTTCTTGGGTATTTTTAAAAACTGGTTTCATTCCTTGTTTTTAAAGTTTCTGCAAAAGTTTGAGATAACAAATATTTTGGTCTTCCATACTAGTTATCTCTGTTTCTTTGCTTGACTGCATTTATTTTTTATTTTTTTCCGAGACCCACAGAGGTATATGCAGCCTATATAAGGGCTGCATGCATGTACCTGCACCCTACCTTATCACAGCTCGCGTGTACACGCTAGCTGAGAAAGTGTCAGTTGCATGTATGATTCTAGAAAATTTCTTTCAAAGAGGTAGTCATCCTCTCCCCTGTTAGAAATAGTCCTTCTCAGGGGTTTTCTAGAACTCTTTCTAGTCTTTGTTGTTTGCAGTCTATAGATTAGGTTTCACCTCAGATTGCTTTGTTCTATGAAGTTTCCCTTGAATTGTTTTCTTTTTTCTATTAAAGTAAGTGTCTAAGTCTTCAAGAGATCCTAGTTCTCAGTACCAATAGTCTCTGCCTGTGATGGATTTCTTGGCCTTTAATTTGTCTCAGATTTTCAAAGATACACACGACCTGTATAAGGCTAGCACGCATGTACATGTGCTCTAACTTTACACATCTCACGTGCACACGCTTGTTGTTGAACTCTCAGTAGTGTGCTTATGGAGAATTTTTTTATTGAAGGTGAGGCAGTCATCCTTTCCTTTGACAAGAGTTATACCTCTTAGGTTTTTGGGTCTCTGTCATAGTAGTCAGTAACTTAGGTTTGATCACAACAATAGCTTTCTTTTTCATTAAGAAGTTTTCCTCAAAAAATTCTTTTTATAGGGTTTTTAGACAAGTGTCAGAGTCCAATTTTAATTTGCTTGTGTGTTATTTTTAAAGTGACTCTTTATGATCTGCGCTTAGGCTAGAAGTTTTCTTGGTTTTTACTTGCTGATATTTTTCCTTTTTTCTTTGTGAGCATTCAAATAAAAAAAATATTTTATTTCTTTGTTTGGTTAAATAATGTTGTTTTGCATTAGTAACTAGGGAAAAGTATTTGCTTTCATAAGTTCTTGACAGTTTACTTAGATCATAAGTAGCTCGTAGTCGAGTGAAATCCTGCTTTGAGTTTGTTGTTCATAGATCTTAAAAAAAAATTAGTTTGAAAAGTTGTTTAAGATTTGAGTCAAGAGGAGTTATTTTGTTTCCATCTTTCTGTTTATTTTGCTTTCATATTTCAAACATCACTAGTTTCACTTTCATAACCTTTGACTTAAGAAAAGCCATAAAAATTAACGCTAAAACCAAAATTCATTAGACTTTTTATGTTTGTAGGGTCAACCAACTAGTTTAGGGTTAGGGCCTTGAATTAGGTTGGAGAAGAAACTCTTCAAGGCCATTAAATCAAACATTGGAGTCTAAGTTAGGGAGTGTCAAAGTCTAGTATCTTGAAATTTATCCAGGACCCCCCTCTAACATAGGGGCTAAACACAAGGTTGCGTGTGGAAAGGTAGTGGAGATAACCCCCCCAAAGTTGGACCAATTGTAGTGGAGAACACATATAGAGGGCTTGTCTTGGGATTCCATCGATTACATTTTCCATGGAGCTTCATGGGTCTCAAATCCGTTCGAGGTCCTCAGTTGTCTTCCAGACCACTTGCCTTCGATACCCTCGACAGGTTTTGGGCTCAATACCCTGCTCATTGTGGTCTACCCTACTTTCAACTGTACCTACCTGGTGATTGTTCACACACTGGAAACCTAGTTGCCTATCTTTTTAGAGACATACACAGGTGACTACAGGGGTATACCATGGTACCTAGGACAAACATCGGGCCATGCTTTACAGAGTATACCCGAAGGGTGATTCTGTGTTTGAGTTGCACTTGCACCGGTAAGTTGCTCTAGTGTTGGTTGTTGTAACTGTTCTTCCAACTAGTTTAATGTTTGTTTGTTTTATCTTGGAGGGACCTTTTTAGTGTGTGTTGTTTTTTGAACAAAAAGAAATCCCTAGTGTGTCTTTGATCTTCTCACACAGTGGAGGATCACAAGCTCCATCGATCATGAAGGCTTTAGGGCCTATCACCGATTACACTGGAGCCACCTCTGCCATCACTAAGGCAAAAGCTAGACCAACAAGGGTCTTTTGAAGCGACCAGGTCACAAGAAATTATACCCGACCAACATCCTGAGGAAACGACCATTTTAGACTTTGGAGTGAAAGCTCTTGGTCCATCTAAAACTCCAACCACTGATCTTTTGGCACGCATCATCGTACTGATTCACCCTTACTAGTTCCAGACAATGTTGCATGCAACAATGGAAACAAATGTTATCACTTCTTCTGGGAATTCTTCAATTCCCACTATAGTTGTCACCACAAGGGATTTTCCACCTCCTAACCCACTGTCACCAGTCTGATCTAGCATGGTCTCGACTGCCTCTACCTCAAACAGTGGTCCAATCCCGTCTATGGCAATGGCCATAGCCCCTTTCACACCGAGTGTGACAGGCCCTCCGTTCTCATACAGGATGCCTAGCTCAGGTACAAGTCTTGTAATTTCCTACTCCACTTCACAGACTTTAGGTCTAGGGGAAGGGAACTCTAATGCTCCTCTGCATGGAACCCCAAAAAAGGTATTATGCATATGCCCATGGGGTTGGCATGGGGCAACCCTTCTCAAAGTCCTCTGAATGTAATGGATGCCTAACCATCTACATCCTATTTTGGGAATTAGCCGATGATATCTCCTCACATGCAAAATCCATAAAATGGTCATGGCCATGGTTTTTACCAGAACCCAGGCCAGCAGCCGAACTTTTCCTGGCAACCTAGTGTCAGTCAAACTCCAGGTCCCTTTTTCCATGGTTATCACCACCATCCCAAACTACCTTTCTTGGAAACCTTTCATTTTACAGACTTGAAAAGGTTGTTGAATGACCCTATCTGTCATGATCCATTTTGGCCCCCTATGCCGATGAAGTTTTCTTCGGACATACCAAAGTTCAAAGCCAAGCCTAACGAAGATCCAGGAGATCATGTGACCACCTTCCATCTGTGGTGCTCATCTAAATCGTTGAAAGATGAATCTGTATAGTTGTGATTGTTTCAATGTACTCTCATTGGGAGTGTCACGAAATGGTACATTGAGCTCGACTGCTCAAGATACTCTTCCTTCGGTGAATTGGCAATGGCTTTCCTAAACCATTTCCAATTACCTGTGAGATATGAAGCTGGCACAAAATTGCTAGCCAATTTCGCATAGACAAAAGAGGACCATATCTCTGATCACATCCGAGAATGGAGACACCAGAAGAGTTTAATTAAGGTGCCAGTCCCACCAACATTCCTGCTCGAGTGGTTTCTTAAGTCTTTGGTCCCACAATTATCCAAAGACGTTGCGACATTGGGAGTGTTTTCCGAAGAAGATTCCATCATGAGAGCTCAACATCTTGAGATAATATACTCTCAGTCCAGTTTATTATACGAGATCTTGCTAGATGCACCACGCTCAATACTTGATAAAACCAGACAGAGAGCTAGACCACATGCCGATGGTATTGTTGGTTCAACACAAACAAAGCCTGTTGAGCAATTGATGAAGCAATTGTAACAATTGTCTATACAACACACAACGGCCAATGAAACTACTATTTTGGCTGCTCCCCCTACCCAAACGTCGGAAGTACACACAGTGTAATCGAAAAATCCAAAGGCCACCCAACAGCCTGAAGGAAAGAAAAAACAATGAAAGAAGGGTAAGGGGGATAAGAAACCCACTAATAATACTGGTAGGGGAAACACTGAGAAATGAAAGGTGAGGTATCCGTGAAAACTGTGCCCAGAATGCCACTTGACCCACCAATTTCCTCGACTTGCAGAGGCCCAAAATTTTGTGACACAAAAAAATCCTACCGTGTTAACCAATCCATTTCAACATGGGCAAAACCTAACCAAGCCTCTACAAGTGCGGAAGGGGGTAGTGTAGGACCCTCTCCATCTTTGAACAATCCTTCATCTGCCAATGTGGAGATGATGAAGGGTGATGATTTTATATCGGCTAGAGTGAATGACTATAGTAAACCAAGCACTTCTGAGAAGGGCAAAGAATCCGAACTCCCATATCTTCCTCTCTAGATCGAGAAGACTTTGGGAAAAACACTAACACACATCCCAAAAGGCACATTCAAGAAAGCTTCTCACAACCCAAATGTGAGGGCCACCCAGAACTATTCTATGGTGGAGGATTTGTCTCAAACCCCTTGTGCGATGTCTTCTTTGGAGGTCCTCCAAAGATGCCCTTCCCAGAGGAAAGCTTTGTTAACCTCTTTAGGATCTACCGAGACTTGTAATCTAGGTACAACCATGCTGGATACAACCAACTTAAAACCTTGTTTGCCTTACCATGTAGCATTTCAGATAGTAGTGGCTCACCCCATGAAAAATTTTACTTGGAATATTTTCCGCACGGTGGTTGATGAGGGTGCCTTGACATGCGTTATGTCATTGTCATGTTGGAAGGCCATTGGCCAACCTGTTTTGTCTCCATCACCTACTCTTCTCACTACTTTCAACGGTCGTTCATTCCGACCACATGGTATCATTCCCTCTTTCCCCATGTAGTTAGGAGGGAAGACCATGTGTGTCGAGGTAGAAGTAGTTGACACATCCCTCGACTACAATCTCTTGTTAGGAAGGAGTTGGAATTACGCCATGTAAGCAATGGTTGCTACAATTTTCTAGGGTTTTTTGTTTCCACATGAGGACCGGATTGTGACCATTGATCAATCGTCTTTCTCCATACCTGATCCTTTATTGGGGGCATTCGCGGTCCCGATGATTGATAATCCCCAACCAAGTGTAGTCAATGTAGGGGTTGGCTTGTGCCTATCTTTGATGGGTACCTTCGATTACCTTCCCCCTCAAGTTGATGTCAAGTTCATATCCGACCACCATAAGGTTGATATTTTCCAAGTTCCATCATTTTTCATGACTTACTTCAACGATCCTTGGATACTTCCTTCCCCATCGACCACAATGGAAGGGACAAGGCACCCTAGCATGTCCATGCCCTTGTCCATAGTTGAAGTAATGTACTCTTTAGTCCAGCAATATTTGGCCGACACCGATCCAACTCCTACACAAGATTTAGATCCGATTCTAGAGCCTATTTTGGATCAAGGCTCTCTCACTAACACCAATTCTTTAGACTTAGTCTTGCCCTCCAACGAAGCAATAATTGAAGCAATGACTAGTCCAGACAAACCCTAGGATGATCTCCATCACAGATCATACTTCCTCCCAGAGTTAAGAAGAATCAAAGCTAGAGAATTCACCTTGACTATGACTGGAGATAGGTCTTGTCCTATTAATCCCTTAGCTACACATGAGGTTTATGCCGAGGGTAATATGGAAACTATTTCTTAAACCATACCGATTAATATCTCCATAACCTCTGGCGTCGTGGAGAATGTTTTCGTTGGAGCTGATTGTTCCCCCAGACAGATTCAAATCTACATAGATCTATTTAAATAACTCTGTGACGTTTTTGCCTGGAATTATGAGGAAATTCCAGGGATCGATCCAAAAATAGTTGAACATGAAATCACAACTTATCTGGATGCCAAGCCTGTTCGGTAGAAGCTTCATCCAGTTAATCCCAGGAAAGAAGCAACCATTAAGATTGAAGTTGAGAAACTACTACAAGCCGATTTTATCTATCCTATCCATTTGACCCAATGGGTGTCAAATCTTGTGCTGGTCAATAAGAAATAGGGCGTGATTCGTGTATGTATGGACTTCTGTGATTTGAACAAGGCCTGTCCAAAAGATAATTTTCCCACACCATTCATTGACCATATAATTGATGAATGTGCAGGTTAAGAGGCCTTTTCTTTCATGGACAATTTTTTGGGATATAATAAAATACAAATCAAACCTGAAGACCAGCACAAAACAACATTCATTTGTCCATGGGGTACATTCACGTATCGTAAGATGCCTTTCGGTCTCAAAAATGTTAGAGCGACCTTTCAGTGGGCCATGTATTTTTCTTTCCATGATCTCAAGCATATAGTTGAGGCCTATTTAGATGATTTAGCATCTTGATCTCGCAAGAGAATGGATCATCCCACACACCTTCGACTTATCTTTGAGTGATGTTGCTACTTTTGGATTTGCTTGAATCCAAACAAGTGCACCTTTTGCGTAACATCAGGACATTTGTTAGGTTTCATAGTGTCAACAACAAGGATCATGGTCGATCCTCTCAAGGTTGAGGAAATATTTCAATTGCCTCCCCCACGCAGAATCCTTCAACTTTAGAGTCTACAGGGCAAGGCAATTTTTTTAAGACGTTTCATTGCCAACTATGCCGAGATCGCAAAGGGCTTTATGTGCTTACTGAAGAAATACATTCATTTTCAATGGGATGATGTCGCTCAATGCTACCTCGATGCGTTGAAACATGCCCTCACAACTGCCCCTCTGCTTCAGCCACCCAACTATAACAAAGATTTCTTATTATACTTGGCTACCGCAAAGTCCACCATCGGCATGGTCTTAGTTCAGGAAGATGATTTTCTCTCAGAATATGTGATCTATTACCTGAGCCGAGGCCTAGTCGAAACGGAACTTAATTATTCTCATATCAAAAAACTTGCGTTGGCATCAGTCCATGTTGTTCAGCGGTTCCATCATTATGTTCTGTTTTGCAAGACTACCGTCATTGCCATTGTGAATCCATTTCAATACGTGTTGACACAATGGGTAATAGGCGGAAAGATCAATATATGGATAGTCATCCTCCAATAATTTGACTTAGATTTCGTTTCAGCGAAATCCAAAAAGTCACTGGTCTTCGCAGAACTTATTTCGTAACTTCCGGTTGAGTCAGGTGATGTTGTTCCTAAAGAGTTTCCTATCAGAGGAGATATGTTTTTGATCGCATATTTGGATCCTTGGTATGGATATATACTTATCTATCTCTAGACTTTGAAGTTCCCCACCTCTGCTTCTCATGATGAGCATCGTCGTATACACCATCCGGCTAAGAATTATCTTATACTCGACGATACGTTATATCAGAGAGGTGTAGAATGCATCTTGCGTCGATGCCTCACTCACAAAGAATCAATTATCATGCTTAACGATTTCCATACCAGAGCATGTGGCGGTCATTTTTATGGGTTGGAAACAACCCAAAAATTTTTACGAGTAGGTTACTTCTAGCCGAAACTAATCAAAGATTGTATCGAATCGGCCAAGAAGCGCCACCCGTGTCAAATCTTTTCTCGGAAGATGAGGGCACATCCTACTCCCATGTTTCATATCATCACAGTTGGTCCGTTCACCAAGTGGGGGATTGATTACACTACATGAAAACCTCCTTCATCTAGGGGGCATCGTTATATCATTGTAGCCATAGACTACTTTACAAAGTGGGTCGAAGCTATGCCAACATTTAAAGATGATGGGGAGACTGTAGCTTTCTTTTTATTCAACCAGATAATAGCAAGGTTTGGTGTCCCAAGAGAGATTGTCACTTACCATAGCAGTCACTTTCACAACCAGATGATGACTAAGTTAACATCAAAGCTTAGATTGCGGTAAGAACATTCGTCACCCTACTATCCCCAAGAAAATGGCCAGGTGGAAGTTGTAAATAAATCTCTTAAGACCACCCTACAATGAACGATCAACTCAGCCAAGTCAAATTGGCATTTGATTTTATACTCGGCATTATGGGCTTACCGAATGTCTGTTAATACTGCAACCAGTTTCTCACCTTTTCAACTCATTTACGAGATGGAAGCAGTCTTGCCTATCGAATGTCAAATCTTGTCCCTAAAGTTGGTAGTACAGTTATTGCCAGACACTTCTCCACTTGAAGAACGATTATTATACCTTGAGAGGTTGAATGAGCTGCATCGTGATGTGGCCTTGGCCAACGAGGCTCACAAACATAGGGTCAAGTGTCAATATGATTGGTTCATTCGTCCTCAATTTTTTCTGAAGGCTACCTTGTCCTGGTCTATGACCAAGATAAGGACCCCTTGGGGGCAGGAAAATTCAAACCCATGTGGTTTGGACCCTTCATCATAAAAGAGGTTCTAAAAAAGGGTGCTTATCGTCTGGTTGACTTTGAGGGAAATGGTTTGGCGGAGCCTAGAAATGGGCTCTACCTCAAGAAGTATTACTCATAGGTAAGTCACCTTGGGTAACTTTTCGTAACATATGTATAGTCTTTGTACTATTACTTTCTAGTTTATTTTAGTATTATGGACGTGTTATTTTTTATGTTATCTTTTGTCACTGTGGCAGATGTCAAGGGAATCAAAGGGGTTCATTGGGTACGCAGATGGTGCTAGTCGGCACACTTGGAGGCTTGCCTCCGTAGCTTGGGTAATTTTTACACCTCGAGGCCAGTTATTATCTTCCAAAGGTATATGCTTAGGTGACACCACAAACAATGTCACCAAGTACAGTGCAATTATTGAGTTGCTTCATGACGCCCTGTCATTTGGTATCTCTCATCTCCGGGTCTATTTAGATGCTCAGTTGGTTGTGTCTCAGTTAAATAGAGTCTACCATGTTCATGATCCGACTTTACACCGACGACTCCTTAGGGTGCATCTCTTAGAATGAATCTTTGATTATATTACATATTTTCATGTTCCTAGGAGATTAAACAAAGTTACAGATACTCTAGCTAATCAAATTTTAGACTGGCATCTCACACACATATAAAATACATACACATAAACATGTAAATACATTTTTAAAGGAAAATATGATCCATAAGACACAAAAACACATAAAAATACATATATAATATCATAATCATTAAAGTACATAGGTGGACGCAAGCGCCTAAAAAATATGACCAGTAACAAGTCATGGAGCTTATGCCCTCAAAAACTATATACAAGTAGTGCTCTCGGCACGTGAAAATTCTAGACTAACTAAGGTCAGGGCCTGGCCTTGTTGTAATGATCAACAACATTTGCCAAACACCAAAATAGTTGGACCCATGTTCGTGGTGCCTTCACTACATGAGGCTGCATAGATGGTGGCAGATCCTCAATCTCTACCATACAGACTGTGTGTGTGTGAGAGGTAAAGTTTCTCTTGACTCATCTCAAAACTCTCTCAGCCTCATCGGCTAGAATCTCTCCTACTGTTGTTGGTCCCCCTGCGGCGACAGGTGCAGCCCCTGGTCGAGGATGACGCCTATTCCTCATGTAATCCGTAGGTCGCACTGGTCCCACATCTGCACATAATAGACACATATCTGTGAAATACTCTGGTCTAAAAAAAATGATATATATAAAAAACAACATAAAATTACATATGTTTCACAAAAAAAAATGATGCAAACTTACCCATCTCTCCTCACTCCTTGCCAGGAGGTACCAGTATCTCAAGATCTCTCAAGAAATCAATCCCAGCATAAGGGTAATCCTCTGTGATTGGGATCTATCATGACAACCAAGCAAAAAATTCATCATCAAAGGACTCATTGGTCCTTCCACCACCCTGTCATGGCTGTAACATTTCCCATCTGCAAACCACAGGAAGAGAGGCCTGATGTCCTCATACCACCACTTAAGGACTGAAACTAGGAACTCTTTCAAAGAAGAAAGAGCATAGAATTGTTCCAAACCCGAATTTCCTCTGCGTGTGCAATCGACAATCTGTTAGCTGCCTCTTCATACAATCCAACAGTGTAGTGCTCCAGTCAAATATTTGTGAATTTAAGCACTAGACTACACAGTTCATCTGTGCACAGGATGCCTGATGTAGCACCGTAGAACCAGTCATCCTCCCAATAAGAAACACAATCGCTTGTAGTGATAAATCGATGATATTTCGTATTGGCACTTGAGAGCTTGATCGATTTGTACCAGCCTCACAATAAATTCCTATCAATTTCGATATGTTATGAGGCCCTGAAGGAAATGTTTGAAAATTGACTGGTTCCCCTCTCCTAGAGAGGCCAATCAAAAAATATATGTCCTCTGTAGTAGGCACCAGTGACTACCCCTCTAACCTAAAGGCCTCTGTGTTGGGATGCCAATAATCAACCAAGGAATTTAGTAGCCTAGGTTGTGCTTGCATAAAAGGACATAGGAAGAATTTTAGCAGCCCAGATTGCATTAAGGCAACAACAACATTGGGGTCTTCCCCGACCAACTCACTAATCTCCTCATGCTTTCTTTCCCTCCAATGAACATACATCCTACAAAAACCAAGTTTAGGAGGGTTAACCGTTGCTTTTTAAAAAAAAAATCCATTAAATAAAGGGTCCACGTGGGCTGTAATGATGACAGTCGCGTGTACACGCGTGTAGTTTTTCCTCTGCCCGAGTGTACACGTGGCCTGCCATAAGACAACTTGCATGGACCTAGGGCCGACCTTTTGAGGGTCGATGCCCCCCCAAAACTTGAAACTAAAAGCATAAATAAAGATTTAAATTGAAAGAGGAGATATTTTATACTTACTTGGTCCAAGAAGATGGTTGTTTCATCCACCGAAGCTCCCAGAATCAATTCTTTTCAAAAAGGGGTAGTTTTGGCTTTTAGTCAATTTCTAAATTAACAATGGTGATAATGAGCTACCAGCTTCTATTTATAGAGTTTTTTGGCCCCTTTTTGTCAATTTTCAGACCCTTTTGTCATTTTTTCTAAACTAAAAATCATTTAAGATGGTTTGGGAGTTTTCTTTGGATGATCAAGGGAGGTATTCCTTTGGGTATTTGGAATTTTTTTTGAGATTTGGGCGTTTGGACTATCCTTTGGTAAAAAGTCATTTTTTCCCAGCTCGTTGCATTTAAGTCAGGATTCCACCCTCACTTTCTGCATCTCATTTCCTTTTCTTCTTTGCCATAGGATCGATCCCACTGAGTTGTGACACAGAACCCTCATTACTACTTTAGAAGTGTCGTAATTTGGTGGTAGATCCTACCATAACATGGATGCCCTAGGTAGAACCTGGTTTCATGATAGTGTCCATGCTGTCACTAACGACTATAGGCTCGTGATTCCTTCATAGTTTTTTCCTGATTACGAGTTTGAGCCTCATTTGCATGATTCCTTTTCATTCTTGACCTCACCCTCAGGACTCCAAAAAAACATAACGGGTCTTCTTTTGAGCCATTTTCAGACCCTCTAAACATGAAAATATTATTGAGCGATCTTGTGGCCTTTCATGCTCGTTAAACTGAAATTTGAAGTCACGTCTATCCGATAGTAGTTTACCCCTTTTTTGGTCTGGATGGTCAACTGTACGAACAAAGGTATACTCTAAGGAACTTCAATTCTCTAGAAGAGTACCCTCAGGTATCATTTTAACCCTTTTTCGGGTCTGAGGGACTAAATGTATGAAAAAGGAACCCCCACAGAGTCCATAGTTAATCTCTTTTTAGACTCCCTACAATTGAAAAGATCATCGAGTCACCTTATTCTTTCACACTCATTAAAATGGTCCAGAAGAACATCCCTGACGGAGTCCATAGTTAAGCTTTTTTCAAACTCCTTAAAAATGAAAAAATGGTCGAGTGATCTTGTCTTTATCACACTCGTTAAAATGGTTTTGAATAGACATATTTTCGGTGCTAATTTACCCCTTTTTCGAACCGACTAGACTACCTTCAAAAAAGGTACCCCAGTGGAGTCTCCTTTTACATTTTTCAGACTCTCTAAATATAAAAAACCAATGAGCTTACCTTCTCTAGGCTCATTAAACTTACATCAAAGGACATTACCCTTGTGTTTTTTGTTAACTGCATTTCCATACCTGCATTTTTGGTCTAATTTCAGCTCCATGTTGCTCTCAACTAAACCATGTGAAGCATGCCTTATACACAAGCCCTGTAGCACTTTGCCTCTGCATCTCGACACCTTTGGTCCCAGGAGGGATTTTTCCTGAGTGTCCTTTCTTTGAACATCAGTCTTGTCCTTGCACCTCGAACTTGTATGTTTGTGACACTCATTCCTCCTTTGTAACGTAATATTCTTTTATTCTTTTTCCAAGATTATTGAAAAAGACAAAAACAAAAAATCAAATATACCCAAAAAAGAGGAAGGGAAAAGTATTTTCTTTATTGGAAGCATAATGAGTCTTCCTTGGATAAAGCACATCTATCCATTTTTTTGTCAAACCCTGGAATTTAATGTGACCTTAGAAAGTTGTTCTGAATACATTGAGTTGTGTCCTCCTCCGTTTGGTTATTCTTCTAAACATATGGAGAGTTTACGTTGCCTCCTGCCTCGTAAACTTATGTTAATGCCATGCTACCTTAGTCTCATCATTTGTTGTGCTATTGTCCAAGGGAAGTTTTTACCAAGATTGAGTTGGCCCCTCTGCAGTTTGTCTCTTGCCCTCATGCCTGGCCATCCCAAAAGTCCAATCAAGTCTTTGTTCGAAATCAATGAAGCCTTCAGTATGATAATCAAGATTCTCTAGTCCATGAATGATGAGCCGTTGAAGACCTCTAGGTAGTGAAGTCATACACTCATATTACACTCCTACCTGAGTTTTGAAGATTTTGAAGTTGTTGCTTTCTAAAGACCTCATCTCCAGCCATCAGGCCTTATTAGCTTCTAGAAGATGGATACTCTACATGTATATTTTTTTGATTTCGAGATGTAGCTCCACTGTGTATTGCTCATGGCTACACTTTATATAGTTATATGACATGGATATACAGTGTATTTGATTGGTAGCCATGATTTTATTTCATCCTGAGCATGGGTATTCCCACCTCGGTGAGAACAATTATTATTTTGCAGAAGGCACCTCCCGATTTCTGGTCCCTGGGCTCACTTGTTTGGAACATTGGTGAAGATTGTTAATGTATTTCGGCCATCAGATGCTCTTATGACCTCACACATTAGGGGGCATTTGTTATAACCCTAATTTTCCCTAGACATGCTTACTTGGCATTAGACCATCTCAGATTCCTTCTTTTCCAAAACACTAATGAATAACTCTTCTTAAAATCCCCTTTTATAAAGGTCGACACGCCCTGCTTCATTACTGCATGCGTGTACACGCTAGCTAGCCCAAGAAATCCCACGTGTACGTACAAAATAATGAAAAAAGAAAAGATTTTTATGGAACACACAACTTTGGGTAAGTTAACTAAACCTTTTGGCCATGCATGACTGGTCACTCGACCAAATACCTAGCTTCTTCTAGCCTATAAAAGAAGGGTTAGGGGTCCCATTTGAAAGGGGGAGAATCATAGTAAAGAAACTATACCCGATTGAGCATTCCCTTTGTCCCAACCTTTATCCATCCTTGTGAAAATATAAGTATAGAGAAAAGTAGTTGGAGGACAGTTGAAGAAGAACCAAGGACCAGGATCGAGGAGCAGTAGCCAACTTTATCATTGTAAGGTATCATCGTGAAGTTAATAAAAAAAATTATTTTCCTGTCCTGCCATATGAGATTGTCATTATTGGAATATTGATGGTATTATTGATTAAATATCTAACTCATTAGTTCATAGATCAAATGAATTTGGAGTTCTTTGTTTGTGTTTAGTGAATGCAGGTCAGCATTGGGAGGAGAGTTGCAGTCAAAAAACGACCAAGCATGAAAAGGGATCGACATCAAACACAAAGACTAAGGTACGTCAACTTAATCTTTTGAGACTTGTATTTACATATGAGTAATGGGGGTCTAGGCATGGGATGATGGTAAAAAGTAAGAATCATTAGGTCATTTTTTCATGCATGATAAAACCCTTAGTGCTAGTCCATAGGAGGGATTTCCCACCCACAACAATGACTTGCAGAGGGTGGGTGTGTGCCCCCAGCATAACTTGTAGAGGTTGGGTGTTGGTATTCAACATGACTTGCAGAGGTTGCCAACCTATCTCCAACATGACTCGTAGAGGTTGGTGATTTCTTCTTCCTATTCTTCCTCTTTCTAGTTCATTTAGACTTTCGGTTACTAGTAATTGTACTTTCACTAGAGGTGGGAGAAGGAGGAGAAGACTTTGTTGATGAAGAAACATCAACAGGGTTCCCATGACATAGATTTCTTAACTGAGAAGTGTCAAGAGAATTTGGGACATTTGGAATGGTACTCAACCAAACTGGTAAACCCACATTCAACCCAGGAATGTACAAAGTGGCCATCAAAGGGACGTCCACATTTCCAAAGAAAGAAAAAGCACAAGAATCCCCTTGCGAAAGGGTTCCTTGGTTGGTATCATCAGGAACTTTAGCCATGAATATCTTATGCATAGTTTCTCCCTTTGTGAGATCGTTCAAGTTCGTAAAAGTCTCACACACTGACTCTGAAGAACCGATGTTATCAAAATAATGCCTATAAAGAGGCGGATCCACGTTTCTAATCGGAAGACTGAAAAATTCCTCTCAACCGACGGAGTGGGAAGTCTACCACCCTAGGTCAGAGACCCAAATCCACAACTGACTAACTCACTATGGAAAACTAGGGAGCACAGAGAACACACTAAAAGTTCCTAAAGGCAAATCAAGAAAACGACTAACTAGTTGGAAGAATAGTTACACCAACCAGCACTAGAGAAACTTACCAATGCAAGTGCAACTCTAATATGGAAGCACCCTCTGGGTATACTTTGCAAAGCATGGCCCGATGTCTGTGCTAGGTACTGCGGTATACCCCGTGGTCACCTGTGTAAGTCCTTAAAATAAAGGCAACTAGGTTTCCATCTTGTGAACAATCACCAGGCAGGTACAGTTGACAGTCGGGTGGACCACAATGAGCAGGGTATCAAGCCTGAAACCTATCAAGGGTATCGAAATCAAGTGTTCTGGAAGACGACTGAGGACCTTGAATGGATTTGAGACCCATGAAGCTCCATGGAAAATGCGATCAACGAAATCCCAAGACAAGTCCTCTATATGTGTTCCCCACTACACTTGGTCCAGATTTGGAGGGGTTATCGCCACTACCTTTTAGCATGTGACCTCGTGTTTAGCCCCTGTGTTAGAGGGGGGTCCCGGATAATTTCCAAGTTACTGGAATTCTACACTCCTTAGCACAGACTCATATGTTTGTTTTATAGCCTTGAAGAGTTTCCTCTCCAACCTAAATCAAGGCTCTAGCCTAATCTAGTTGATGGACCCTACAAACATAAAGTCTAGTAAATTTTAATTAGCATTCTTTTTACTGGCTTGATTTACTCAAAAGGGTACGGTAGTGCAACTGATGGTGTTAAGACTCTTGAAAAAAATGATGAAACTTATATGAACACTGGCAAAAAATGATTATATATATATATATATATATATATATATATATTGAAATGCTTTTAAGATGAGAAGAAAACACAACACTATGCTAATTTCTTTTCTTTTTCAAATAACAATGAAAAGAAAATACCAGGAAAAAAAGAGATCTAACAAACTAAGTTTTTTTTTTTAGATTTTATTCCAATCAAAGCATAAATAGAAAAAAATTCTAAAAGAAACTGATGAATGCATGATTCATCACTGAGGTATATCCAAGTATTCAAAATGCAACTCATTTTTCTTAAAATTTCAAGCTAAAAATAAGTTTAAAAAGCTAGGAAACACAAAAAATATTTTAAATGAAAAAGAAAGATATGTTGGAATACAACCTAGGCTAAAACTGCTTATGACAGAGACCAAAAAGAAACAAGAAAAACCTGGGAAGTAAAAACTTGATAGGGAAGAGGACGATTGCCTCCTCAAAATTTTCTAGACAGACACGCAATTGCCACTTCAACAGCCAGCATATGCATGCAAGCTGCCCAAAGACAGGACGTGTATGCACACATGTAGGCTCACTATAGGCCATGTGTGCCTCTATTTCTCCTCAAAAGAAGAAAGACAAGCTGTTAATCTCAGTAAGGGAGTACCAGTATTGAGAACCAGAATCCCTTGAAGACATAAAAACTTACATTGACAGAAAAAGATGCAAGGAAAAAGTTGATCTGAGGTTTTTACCTGACTATGGACTGTTCAATCAAATACCTTGAAGGACCCAAAATATACCTGAGAAGGATCACTTCTGCAGGGGAGATGATGATTGCCTCTTCCTGAGAAGGATTTCGTGGGTTCTCAGACACGCAGCTAGCACTTCATCAGCAGGCGTATGCACGTGGGTTGTGTGAAGGTAGAGCGTGTGTACATGCATGCAGGCCTTATACAGCCCATGTGTACCTCTATGACTTCCCGAAATGAAATTGTAGCCAAGCAAAGAAAGTAGGGAGTACTGGTATGGAAGACCAGGATCCCTACTAGCTCAGACTCTTGTAGAAACTCAGAAAAAAGGTGATGAAACCAATTTAAAACTACCAAAAAGTATCCCCAAAAAACCTGAGAGATCCCTAGTATGATCGCCAATTCTGTTGTGGGTTGGAAATCCCTCCTAGGGACTATCACTAAGGGCTTTATCATGCATACAGAAATGACCTAAAGATTCTTTCCTTTTACCATCATCCCATGCCTAAACCCCCATTACTCATATGTAAATACAAGGCTCAAGAGATTAAGTTTACGCACCTTATTTTTTGTGTTTGATGTTGATCCCTTTCACACTTGGTCATTCTTTGACTGCAACTCTCCTCCTAATGCTGGCCTGCATTCACTAAAGACAAACAAAGAACTCCACATGTATTTGATCTATGAACTAATGGGTTAGATATTTAATCAATCATACAATCAATATTCCAATAATGACAATCTCATATGGCGGGACGGGAAAAGCAATTCTTTTATTAACTTCACAATGATACCTTACAATGATAAAGTCAGCTACTGCTCCTCGATCCCGGTCCTGGGCTCTTCTTCCACTGTCTTCCAACTACTTTTCTCTATAATTTTCTTTGCATAAGGATGGCTAAAGGTTGGGACAAAGGGAATGCTTAATCAGGTATAGTTTCTTTACTATGATTCTCCTCCTTTCAAATGGGACCCCTACCCCTTCTTTTATAGTTTAGAAGGAGCTAGGTATTTGGTCGAATGATCGACCATGCATGGCTGAAAGGTTTAGTTAACTTACCCAAAGCTGTGTGTTCCGTCAACAACTTTTCTTTTTCCGTGGTTTTGTAGGTACATGTGGGTTGTCTTGGGTTAGCTAGCATGTACATGCATTCAATAATGGAGCAAGGTGTGTGGGCCTTTATAAAATGGGTTTTTAAGAAGAGTTGTTTAGTAGTGTTGTGGCAATGAAGGAATCTGAGATGGCCTGATGCTAGGTAAGCATGTCTGGTGCAAATTAGGGTTATAACACTACCCCTTTGGCATTGATGGAAATACCAACATTGATGTCAACACCAATCATTGATGGAAACATGTAGACAAGGCATTTCTATATATCTATAGTCATCCCAATTACATCAATGTGACTATCTCTCCCCCTTTGACATCAATGGGAAAGGGTAGTCCTCTCCTTGGGACTGCTCCCCCTTCCTGAATTCTCCTTGGGGATGCTCCCCCTGCCTGGATGCCTTTGATTTTTCTCTGAATAATATCTCCCCTTTTGAACAAGGGATATCACTATGATGTAATGTTGAAAACATATCTCTCATGCTCCCCCTGTGACCATCGTTCCCCCTGGAACTATGCCTCTATGCTCTTTCTCTAAGTATAGAGATTCTTTTCCAAGTATTCATGTTTTCATTTGATGAATATATCCTCCTGGAATCATGGAAATCAGAATGACTCCCCCTATGGGTATGTTTCCCCCTATATTCTCTACAATATGAACAATATGCTACCACTGCAATATGCTTATGTTGCAAATGTTACTTATCAACCATAACATATATTGATGGCTCTTTCTATGACGATCCTTGGACCTATCCATGCATCAAAATCATGCCATACCATACATCATGAAGAAAAAAGATATGTCAACAATGAAATAGAGAATCATGAATAAAACATCAACCAAGTACATATTGTTCCATATTGTGTGCCAACCATGCACAACACCCATGTACATCAGTTCTATAGAATATGCCATAATATATCATCAATGGAGTGTATCAACCATATGACTCTACCAACATTCCAACCATTTGCCTCAAACAAGTGTCATATCACTCATGATATGCCTCTACCATGAACCAGGTGCCTGAACCATGTATCTCAATCAATAAAGTGTCTCAACTATATCATCCCATATATCATGTACCAAAGTATATTCTAAGCAATTAATACCAATGGTGTACTTTAGCCAAGTACTATCATCCACAAACATATACTGTCTATGAGTGTATCAAAATGCACTAAATATGTATCACCACTTGTACTAAGCAAGTGCATCACCCATGCACCAAATTTCAACAAGATGAACTACAATCAAGATGTGTTCCCATACATGCATGCTATATCAACCATAATCCATGTGCCAATCATATTGCTAGTAGGTGCCTCTAACAATGTACCAAATGTGTACCAACCATGCATCAACTATAGATCGAGCTATGACTCATCAATGGTGTACAACATGACCACTTCATCAACTCATCAACTACATGTCCCAATATGTAGCCCATCCATATGCCAAGTGCATGCACCAAGATATCTAACAAATATCCTTCCAATAATACATCATAAGATATATCAATGAAACTCAAATATGTATTGGCCATGTATCTCGAAATATCAACCTCAATCTCTATTCACTACAACAAATACTAAGCATCCAAAGATACATGTACTAGAAGTGTGCCTCAATAGATCAATGATATATCTAGATATCATTGTCATGATATATCTCATAACCAAAGTGCCATAACTTCACTATCACAACCATCATTGTTCCTCAACAAACAATGTATCAATCCACACTCTAGGGTTAGTACCATGCATCCAATATAGTCTTTCAACACTCAAACATATGCCATCACCATACATACATCAATTATTTATGCCAACATGTAATCATGAAAACTTGCAACAAACCATGTCGGACCCTACAACAAACCATGTTAGAACCTGCAACACAGAGTTGTACCATCATACCATGTTTCAACTCATATCCAAGAAGCTTACCACAGATACACGACCTGTTGCACAGACAAGTCACCTATGTACACAACCTATTTATAGGTCATCTCACATATGTACATGACTGTTACCATTGTAACCCACATATTCTTCTGAAGATGTCAAACTTGATATTTCCTTAAGGCTGCCACTATGTTTTGATTGTGCAGTCTTCTTCACCCACTTTTGAAGGTGTCCCATCTTCTCAAAACTTGAACTCTGAGCTTCCATCTTTTCAAAAATGTCTTCCTTCCTAACTTCATGCTTTCTTCTAGTCATGCTATATGGAGCACTTCTTTTGGACTGTCTTCTTATGTTCCAACAATTCTAGGATTTGTGGCCAAACACACTATAACTATAGCATCTCATGATGTGACAATGAGCAGCAATGTGTCCTACTTGATTTCATCTCCAACACCTTAAGGTGTTATGAAAACTTTCATTATCTCTCCTTTCATAAAATATGCATTCCAAAGCTTTGTGACCATATTCATTACATGAGTAACAATGACCATGAAAAAAAAATTCATACCTTTTCTTTGGTGTCCATCTTGAAGGTGTCTCTCTTCTTTGAGGTGTAAATATGGATTTTTGATGTCTTCCTTTCTTTGCTCTTTTGAAAATTTCCTTGCATTATGTTGAAACCAGGTCTTAAAGTTTTTACCTCTAAGACTAAAACTTTTCTCTTCTAGGATTCGCCTTTTCATAAGGCATAATCCTCACTATCATTCCAAAAAGCTCAATATCGAAATCTCGAAATGATTTCATTTATATATATATATATATATATATATATATATATAATAAAAGACAAAAATATCAAGTGTTATTAAAGTCTAGATGCACATTCTATAAAGTACGTTTAATCACGATAAATTAAAACCCTAAAGGAGTTAATTAACCATCTTTTAACCTTTCGGGATTCAGGTTTACTCAAAACAACACATTTTCAATACATTTTGAATCACGAAATTCCGATTCCCGATTTCCTAAAAGAAATGGAAGTCAGTCTTGATCTTGATTAATTAAGTAACTAATCCCATTGTGATTTTGGGATTCGGGGTTTAGTGGCGACATACCTCATGTAAGCGAGATCCCTGAAACCCTGAAACGTGAAGTCCTGACTCAATACCGAAGTTAAGGCCTAAAACTATTCCCATCGCGATTTCAAGATTCGAGGTTTAGTGGTGACATACCTCATGTAAGCATGATTCCCGAAAACCCGAAACACGAAGTCCTGACTCAATACCAATGTTTAAAAAGATCTAACTTCGTTTTAAAAATACATTTAATGGTAATTAAACTTCTTAGGTATTTTGTTTTTCAGTTTCTGTTGAACGATATCTTTTGAATTTTGATTTTAGAATTCCCAAAATATGGCCATATTAATAATAGATAAATGGTGATTTCTATGACACATATGCGTATCTCAAAAATATTCTTTGCATTAAAGGTATTAAATTCTTGGCAGCTGCGTCAGTACTTTCACCATAAAATGAGTTAAAGGAAAATTAAAGGTCTATGTTTTGAAACTTATTCTCGTTCTTTCTATTAGGAGTAAGTCGCATCGAACTGAGCTTACACACCTCTCTTTTGTGACAGGTTTTCATTTCAATATGAAAGACATGGCACCAAAGAAGGGATCCAAGAAGAGTGAAGATACAGCTAAGATTTCCAGCCCAGAGGGAGATGTCATATCCGACACCACGCCACATGTTATCGACTCGATCAAATCATGGAGACAAATATATGAAAATATGGATTACGAGATAAAAAAATTCCCTTAATGATTTCAAGAATCACCTTCGGGACATAGTAGAATAAGAACTTCACAAGATTGCAACATGCCCACGACTCATGGCATACAACGACATGATCAATTGGGCTTTAGAGAAGGTTGATATTCCAATGAGAAGCATTTTAAATGACCAAGGGGTCATCATCGGATCATTCATACCTGAACATATCTAGGTTATGTACAAACTCTCACCCAATCCCAAATTCATTTACAATGCCAAATTTATAGCCGAATTTCAGAGAAAGGAATGCACTAAGGAAAACCAAACTTACCCTGATTTAATCAAAGGTTGGTGGAGATGTCGATCAAAATTTAGGGCAGATACCTATGGAATTTATGCCACAACTTCTTTGAACAAGTACATGGTTTATGTAGCCATGATGTTGTGCAGACTCTTTGACAAAATGAATCCCTGTCATTTTCCCACATAATGGGTGCCCTTTTTAGAGGAAGCATCAGAAGGATTTAGTTTCAACTGGGACAAGATTTTATCCGATAACATAGCCAAAGAGGTTTCAAATTACAAAGATGCAAGATCCCAAGGTCAACCAATGGCCTTTTACATGTCGACATATATCATGGATGCAATTTGTTTTATGACTCCATTTCCCTTGATGAAATGGAGTTGGAACATAACCTGCCTCGAACGCATTCATGAGTACCACTCTGAGCTATGGGAAGAAAACACAAAAAAATTGCTTTATGAAATTTTTCATTTTGTGGTAATACCAATGCATAAAATTTTTTTCGACTGTGAACCTCCTCGTATCTCTGAAACAGTTTCAAAAAATGTCAAACTAATAGAAGACTAGTTCATTGAAGAAAGCTACTCCTACATCACGGTTTATGGGTGCTCAATTCCCCCTCATGCACATCCAAAATTCCTCCTGGATAGACTAGCATGTAGGGAAGTGGCATAGAAAATAGTGAAAGGCGGTATTGGAATAGAGCTAAACGTGTCTCAAAATAAGTCCTGGCCAACATTCCCTGTGCACATCGGGAAATTTTCATTACAAAATTTAGGCCATTCCAAGGTGGAAGCAGAAGCACTTGAAGAAGTAATATTGTTAAGTATTGAGTACAAAAGGCATGGCCCTTATCAACTAGTGAACAAACACTTGATACACTACAATATGAAAGCATACAAACATGAGGAGTCCCCTTGGGATGACATGTTCATAGGGACTAAAACTTAGAAAGAGGTGTTGGAACGAGTACAGACACTGTCGTCTGACCTACAAACTAGCTTTCGGACCTTTCAGAAACATAGACGGAGTGGTCTACCCCAAGTACTTCAAGGAGAAGAAATCATACTCTCCCAGGAGAAAGAAAGTGTCCCCCTAGGCTTCGAACAGGAAGCATATAAGAAGGGTAATCTTGAAAAAACCCCACAGGATACCAAAAGGCCCCCACCAATCAAAGAAACCTTACAGACAAAAAAGGCAGAGACCGATGTAGAGAAAAGGTCTGGGAGACCACCCAAGTCCAGTAAGCTTAACCCCCCTTCGTCACTTGGTTTTTATGTCAATACGCCTAAGGAAATAGGAGGGAAAGGATATACAGAGCTAGGAAGTCCCATAGCTTCCTTAACCCCCTTACAGTCCGCTTTTGGATTCACACAGACATGAGCTCTATTTGTTGATGACCTCACCTCTGTACCCATAGATGAGATTCCTCCTTCTGATTATTTTTTCAACAGAAAAAGGAATTTCGTTCTAAAACAAGAGATGCATAAGAAGGAGCGGAATATGGTTAAAAAGCATAAAGTCTTGATAGATGGACAAAATTTGGAGGAGCAGGATTTCACTACAGAGATAGTAGGTTCCATGGGAGACATGGAAACAAAAAAAAAATTATCGTGGGAAACATGAGCACGAGGATAAATAAGAGTGATAACATGATAGTTCAATTACAAGATCAATTAAAGAATGTCGAGGAGAAAATTAGAGAAGAGGTGAGTAAAAGCTTGAAACAAACCAGGGTTGCCGAAAGGCTATAAATTCAATCACTCAAAACAAGCCTAGACGAAATGAACTAGAAGATACAAGCAAGTCAAGTACAAGTTGCTCAGCAAAAGGAGCATGCAGAATAGTTATAGGCTAGGTTAAATTTGATGGAAGGTCAGGTCATAGATCAAAAATCTTTCCAGGCCCAGTCACTAGAAGTGCATTCAAAAATAGAAGTTGAACAACAGAAATTGATTTCCAAGATAGAGATTATTCAAATTTATTTCCAAGAAGCAGATAATGCCTTCGATAATATTATCCTGAAGGAAAAAGAATCCAAAGAAGCAAGGGCTACTCTCCAAAAGGCAATCATATATTCGGCAAATGAAGAGACATCCAAATCTATGAAAATATCAGCCATAGAGAAGATCAGAGGCGACATCATGCTGAAGCTATGGGAAACCAACATAACTAAAAACAAAAGAATAGTCAAGGAAATCAGAGATGATTGCGAAGAAGTTTTTGATATTTTAGACAAAGGATCATTGAACATTGGAAACGACAATTGTACAGGACTCCTGGGATAGATTAATATCGTAAGACATCAATTAAATTTTAGAGAAAATTTGAGTGAAATTCAAATAGAAATTTCATGGCTAAGAGAAATGGATGTCACCCTAATAGACAGGTTGTTAGTTGAGCCCAACTTAAAACTGAAGTCGATAAAGTTTGCAGATAAAGGAGTTGAAGACCATCTTTCCAAGATACAGAGAAAGGTTTATCTGTTTGAAGCAAAAGACCTTCCAGAGCCCCCCAAAAATTTTACACAGATCCACGAGAGATGCATTGAATGTATTGGATCAAAAGAAGGAGAGCCATCAACAAAATAAAAGTATCATTTGGAAGATATTTACTTCCAAGAAAACAGAAAAATGGAGAAGATCATGCAAACAGTTTCTGATCTATTTTTAACAAATAGTTAGTCACTAGGAATTAGGAAATCACCAACCGTCTTAAGATTGGTAGTTTTGTATAAATAGAATTTTTCAAGACTAAGAGAAGGATTTTTTCTGGATGAGATTGTAACGAAAAAATTTCATTTTTTGTCAGAATTAATACAATATAGATTGAATATTCCAGATCTGGTCAAGCATGAGTTATGTGTTTCTATGTCATTCTATCTTTTATTTCATACCTTCATTAAATGCTTTCATGATGCAAATTCTATTGTGGTGTCTGAACATTCAGATTATCTAACCATTTGTAGTTTTTCCTCTGTATCAGTTGTCAATGGATATAAGACCTATGAACATTTTAGAATTCTGAAATTATATACTTCTTCAAAGTTATCATCCTTCTTTCTTCTGTTAGCATAAAATGAGATTCCTCTTTAATTGATGCCTCATTTTTTTTATACAACTATATATTTCTTTTTCTTTCTTCATTTCATGCATTGTCTCTTTTAATTTTGACTAAGATACTAGAAATGGCCTTTATTTATGTTATGCTATTGATTCATAATTTGGAAGTTTTATTTTTATTAATTCAAACCAGAAATTTGTGACCCTTGAAGATATTTTTGGCTTACAAAAAGGGAAATCCTTAGCTTTCATGATTGTTCCAGTTACTAGACAGCCTAATATAGAACCCGGTCTATTAGATCAGACAAGCATCACCTTAAACCTATTCAATACCATATTACAAACAACAAATACCCGAGTATAACTTGAACGTTCATGGGCTATGATTGAAAGGGATATTAGTGTCCAATAACAATGGGAAGCTAGACAAAGACAGTTAAGAAACCAACCCTGATATCGCTTTTTATTGAACTGATCTTTTTACCCATTAGTTATTTCTACCTTTTTGGATGCCTTGACGGTATACTTTAGAGCCTTGAAGTATAAACTCAGGAAAAACATCTTATTGGAATCATTGCCAAGGAACGAAGAAATGAATCTTTTCCCTGGGAAGAATGACAATGACATTTTCTTTCTTTGATAGTGAAAACAGATCGAAAAACCTTCTAAGGCTACTTTTATCTTTCACTTGGAGACTCCACTATAAGTAAACTGGATTTTAGCCGAAAGAAAACTAGAAAGAACCTGGATGACAAGAATACCTTGCCAATATCTGATTCGGAAAAGATTTTAAAATCAAGAATATTTCATAGACAAATCGTTTCACCGACACATACCATCTGTCAAACTAATTCTACATAGTCAAACGTCAGAGGAATACTTGAGAGATATTCCTCCCTCCCCCTTTCAATCAATACGTTCTCTTTTCCTAAAGTCCACACTCCTACTAGAGCGCTCCGATGAATGCCCTGTGTATCCTTATTTAACCGACGTCGATTCCCCGATATATTCGTCTTACAAGTCTGGAGAAACAAGTTCTCTTCATCTTGGGTCTTCTTTCTCCAGTTTCCTGTGCCTTGACGATTAGTTCCCCACAAACTTTCTATCACATTCAAGTACAACCCAAAATCTACTAATCTTTCGTGAGCTTTCTCCTCATACACTCCAAGTTTCAGCCTCAAATCTATCAATGGTTGTGCATGGAGGTGCGGGGGATGGAGGCGGTGTTATAGGTGGTGCCGCAGGAGGAGTGAAAGGCGGCCAAGTACCACTCCCTAGAGTTTTTTCTAAGGTGGATGTCAAATATGCCCCTCTTTTCCTCCCGGTTCTCCTACATGACCTTCCAAAAAGTTACATGAAAAATATCCCAAAAGTTACAGGGGTAGGCGATTTAACCGCACAAGAACACATCAATTTCTTTGACCAATTTTATGATAGCTTAGGACTCGAACACGAAGATGTCTACTCCAGACTCTTAGTATAAAATTTTGAAGGGTAGGTCAGAACTTGGTTCTGAGGCTTAGTAGTGGGATCTTTAAGGTCATACGATGAACTCGGAAGTGATTTCATCAGATAACAGGGAGAAAGAAAAGATCACCTCTATTATCTGACTGAATTTGGGGTTCTTAGAAAGAATATTTTTGAATCAGTTCTCGAGTTCACCCAAAGATTTAATAAATTGTATAATAAAATTCCCATCGAGGTCAAACCTTCTTAGCCTACACCGAAAGTAACTTTCACTGGAGCTTTCGACCCTGATTTTGCCCTACTATTAAGAGAGAGGAGATCAGTAGACCTCACCAAGATGCAAGACAATGCCCTAGAAATTGAATCAAACATGATGGCTTCAGGAAAGCTAAAAGCCAAAATGGAGGCTAGAAACAAAGAAACCAGAAGATATAGAGAATAAGGAGGATCTTATGGGTTAGGAAGATCTTCGGGAGACAAAATGGATGACATGGCTAGGATAATTAAATAACTGTCTAATAAGATTTCAAAAATGGAATTAGATCAGACAAAAAATGACCATTTTCCCAGAAAGGATTTCAGAAGGAATCCCAATCCTCAAGTCCCACAAAGACAGATTAAAAATGAAAAATTCATTGGAGAGGAAGATTTAGAAGATTTCGAGGAATTAGAGGAAGATATAAACAATCTGGGTGATGATGAGCCACAACCCTATTTATCGAGACAAGATTATGAAAAAATCTTAAATAAAGAAAATAGATTGGAAACTAACCTAAACAGTAGTACTTCTGAAGATTTGAACTACCAGGGTATTGTCGATGCTATAATGGCCGAGCTTCACCAGAAGTACAATCTAAGGCCTAGAAATAGGAGTCTCACAATCTCCCAAACGAAAAATATCTTGCCGAGGAGCAAGACAGATGAGATAGTTTCAAAAAATGTTATAAAGCAGACTGAAAAAACTAACATAATGGACACACAACCTACCAAGACTAAGGCAGCTGAAACACCCACAATCAAAGAACAGAAAGTGAAAGTTCCTGCAATGGAAACGAAACCTTCACCACAAAGGAAAGATGATAAGAAGGGGATCGAAGCCCAAACCATAGAGAACAACAAATTTGTGGGGAGTTTTAATTTGGAAAATGAAATCAATAAAATCAAGATCCCCATACCTCTTGTCAAGCTGGCAAAACACCCCATATACAGAAAACAAATTGCCAAGATGATTAGTTTTTCAGAAGATGAAAGCCAAGCCGATGTCATTAACTTAGAAGATGACAAACCGAATATAGTTTTTGGTCCACATTTCGAAGGCACCAGAGACACTGTCACCCCCTTCTATATCACGCTAAATTTGTTCGACCAACTACTCCATAACTGTATGCTCGATTCTAGAGCATCCCACAATGTAATGCCGAAAGCCATTATGGACAAATTGGGTCTCGAAATCACCAGGCCTTATGGAGATTTATATTCTTTCTATTCAAGAAAAGTTAAGTGTATAGGCATGATTAAAGACTTGGTGGTAAATCTGGCACAAATACCTGCGAAAAGCATTCTCATGGACGTAGTTGTCGCCAATATCCCTATGAAATATGGTATGCTATTATCCAGATCTTGGGGTGCCAAGCTTGGAGGATCTCTCCAAATTGACATGACATATGCTACGATTCCAGTTTTTGGAGGACAGTTCATGCACCTGTACAGAGAAACCAGGTTGGCATTTACGGTAAGTGATCCACGCAACCCGAATAACCACCCTGTATATATTGCAGATCAATATCTAGGTAATTGTATTTTATCCATTGATGATGATATTGTTTTAGGTATAGATGAAAGTAGTATAGAAGAAAAAACAGAAACATAAAAAAAAAAAAAAAAAATGTATATAGCACTGGTGTGTGGAGGATGTTTTTTGATGACGCTTCATCTTACCTTGGAGCTGGAGCTGGGGAACTCCTTGTGGCCCCTGATAATCAATTCATAATCCCTTTTTCCTATAGACTCCAGTGGAATCTGGATCACACTAATAATGTATGCGAGTATGAAGCATTAGAGTTAGGGTTAGAAGCTGCTAGGAGAATGAAAATAAAAAACCTCGAAATCTTTGGTGATGCCAAGCTAATTGTAAAATAGGTAAACTAATAGTACTAGACCAAACATCCTAGGATGTGGTCTTATAGGAATTACGTCTGGGATCTGATCGAAAATTTCTTCTCCTCTGTCAAAGTCCACTACATTCCAAGAACTGAAAATCAACAGGCTGATGCGTTAGCCAAAGAAGCCTCAACCTTCACACCTCCCACCGGTTTCAAACTAAAGTACCATATACAAATGAGACACCGACCTTCCATACCCAATAAAATATAGCACTAGAAATTTTTTGAGGATGATGAACAACTGTACAAATTTTTAGAATCGATAGATGAGTTTGTTGAAACACATGCCAACCAAGAAAACCAAAATGATCCTGTTTGGATCATGTAGGAAGGGGAAGATCCCCAAGAATTCCATAATAAAATCGCCAATCATCGAATGCTTGTTCTAAAAAATAACCAGATCCCTAAGGGCCTGATTCCCTTGGAAAGGTTATTTAATCAAGACGATATCCCTTTAAGATCCACCTTACAACCTCAACCTGAAGAGGTTGAGGACTGTGACATAGGTACCAAAGAAAACCCTCGGTTGGTGAAACTATCCAAATACTTGTCCCCAGAAAACAAAAGTAAATACATTGATTTTATTAGAAAATATAAAGACGTTTTCACTTGGTCTTACGATGAATTGAGAACTTATGATACTTCTATAATCAAACATAAAATTCCTTTGAAACCTGGTGTCAAKCCTTTTAAATAGAAACTCAKAAAGATAAACCCTATGCTACTACTAGTAATAGAAAAAGAGGTCAAAAAACTCTTAGATGCCAAAATCATCGTCCCACTAAGATATTCCRAGTGGGTGGCTAATTTAGTCCCAATAAGAAAGAAAAATGGTGAAATCAGACTGTGTGTTGATTTTAGAAACCTGAACCGATCATCACTCAAAGACAATTATCCATTGCCTAAGATGGACCAYGTCTTAGAGAAAGTAGTTGGAGCTAACAGAATGTYAATGATTGATGGTTTTTCAAGTTACAATCAGATCGCAGTACACCAAGATGATAAGGAAAAAATGGCTTTCACTACCCCTTGGGGTACCTTCATGTATGATAAAATGTCTTTCGGCTTGACGAATGTGGGGGAAACCTTCCAGCGAGCCATGGACATCGCCTTTGTGGGTGAGAGAGATAAATTCATTGCTATCTATCTCGATGATCTGACTGTTTTTTCAAAATCTGATGCAGAACATTTAGTACACCTAAAGAAAGCTTTCGAGAAATGTTGTAAATTTGGTTTGTCCCTCAATCCCAAAAAATCTCATTTCGCTATGAAAGAAGGTAATCTATTAGGTAATATAGTGTCTAAATACGGAATCAAAATCGATCCCAAAAGAATTCAAGCAATAGATACCATAAATATCCCTAGGAATGTAAAAGAAATTCAATCTTTCTTAGGAAAAATAATTTTCTTGAGAAGATTCATCCCTAACTTCGCTGAAATTGTGAAGCTGATCACGGATATGTTGAAAAAGAATAGTGATATGAAGTGGACAAGCGAAGAGAAAGCATCCTTTCAATGAATCAAGAAAGTTATCAGTGAAGCACTAGTCTTGGCAAGTCCTGATTACACAAAAGAATTTTTTATTTTTTCCTTCGCTTCCGAACACACTATTGTAGCTATATTGTTATAGAAAAACGAAGAAGGCTTTGAAAACCCCATTTATTTTTTCAGTAAAAGTATGAGAGATACTGAGTTGAAATATAATATACTAGAAAAACAATATTATGTAATGGTAAAGGCTCTCAAGGCCTTCAGAACGTACGTATTACATTCAAATATCATAGCCTATGTTCCTATAAGCTCTGTCAAAGACATACTGGTTCAGCTAAATAGTGATGGGAGAAGAGGCAGATGGCTATCCAAGATTCAAGAGTTTGATCTTGAAATCAAACAAACAAAACTCATTAAAGGCAAAGGTCTAGCTAAGTTGTTAGCCGAATCCAACTTGCAGGAACTTGGAATCAATCAGCTGCAAGAAGATGAGGATTTTCTAGAGATAAATTAACTCAACTTCGCTACACCTATTGTTGCCATAGAAGACAAGTTTTCTTCTTCAGTCTGGTACCGCGATATTGTTTCTTACCTATTGACTCTTTAATGTCCCATTGAACTAACCCCATATAAATCCAGGACACTGAAGCTACATGCTATAAAATATTGTATTGTAGATGGAAAATTATATTGGAGAGATCCCTTGGGTTTCCTATAGAGTTGTTTAGTCGAGAACGAAACTGAAAAGGTTATAGAGGAGTTCCATGAGGGAGTGTGTGGAGGACACCACGCTTGGCGAGCCACAGCTTATAAAATCTTAAGAGTTGGATATTACTGGCCCAAACGTTTCACATATGTGAACACCAAAGTCCAAAATTTTGTTCCCTGTCAGTTGTTTACAGGTAAACATAAAGTCCTAGCTTTACCTCTAATTCTAGTTAAAACCAAAGCCCCTTTTTAGTAGTGGGGTCTTGATTTTATAGGAGAGATTCACCCACATTCCAGTGCTCAGCACAAGTGGATTCTAACCACAACGGACTATTTTACTAAGTGGGTGGAAGCTATTCCCATGAGAAACGCAACTGACACGGTTGTAATCAATTTTCTAGAGGAAAATATTTTATCCATATTCCACTGTCCCCGAAAGATAGTCACCGAAAATGCACAAGCGTTTAAATCAATGGCTATGATAATATTTTGCCAAAAATTCAACATCACATTAGGCCACTCCATAGCTTATTATCTGCAGGGCAATGGTTTAGCTGAGTCATCTAACAAAAGTCTGACAACCGTGATAAAAAAAAATATTGATTGAGAACAAGAAGACATGGCATATCCATTTGAAATACGCTCTATGGGCCAACAGGATAAGTACCAAAAGGGAAATTGGAATGTCCCCTTTTCATATGGTTTATGGAACCGTTGTTGTTTTACCAATCAGTCTTTCTCTACCAGTAATGAAAATTTGGCAAGATTCAAACGAAGAACCTATCAACATTACCAGGAGAGAAAACCAGTTGGTCAAAGTTCAACAAAATAGAAATGAAGTAAATGAAAAGTTGCAGAGATATCAGAATAAGATGAAGGCTTTGTTCGATCAAAAGGCTAAGGATAGAGATTTCCTCCTTTGAGATCTAGTACTAAAATGAGAATCTAGAAGAGAAGACACGGGAAAACATGACAAGTTCGATTCGATCTGGTCTGACCCCTATAGAGTCTCAGCCTCAAAAGGAGGAAATGCCTTTTCATTAGAAAATCTCAATGGAGACATTCTGAGTGCCCATGTAAATGGGTGATACCTTAAACACTACATGCAGTAATATGTTTTCAAATTTTCATTGTACATATCAATTTGTTTTCACGTTTCCCTTATAGTTACATTATTTTCGATAAGTAAAAAAATAAATTAATAAATAAATAAAATAAATTCAAAAAATTCAAATACAAAATAGCTCAAATCTACCAGTGCACAAAAGTTGGTATGAGTTTCTGACAATTATCATGTCATTTTATTTGCAGGAACAACATCATGGACTCAAGAGATCAACTACACTACAGGGGCAATCTGCATGGATAATCAGGATAAATACTTACCAAAAAGGTAATAAGTAAACAATCCTCTAGCTGTAAATACGACGAACTACTAAGGTATGAACTCTGACCTGGAAACCTGAGTTAAAAAATGTCCTAAGAGGTACAAATGAACAAGACACAAATTTTGAAGTTTCCAACAAAAAAAAATAAAAATTTAAATTTAAATTAAAAATTTATACTCGTTAGCACTCCTAAGTAGTTTGAGATTCTCTCACCTTTTCTCTTCGATCACTATCAAGATTACTCTTCACCCAACCCTAAATTTTTCCCTTTAGTCTCTAAATATATATATATATATATATATATAAAGGCGGAAAAAGTCTCATCTTAATTTCATAAATGTTGAGACTAACTTTCAAAGCGAGGATAGGCAAAATTCTATGTTTCCCCTAAACTCTAGTTGAGCCAGAAGTATGTTTGGGCTAATCCTAACCTTTTTAGTCATTCTAGCATAAATAAAATGATTGTTTTCGGTCAAGAGATTCCAAATATATATATATATATATATATATATATATATATATATATATATATATAAGTTTTCTTTGAGATTATCCATAAGGTTAAAGTGTCTGAGGACCAAAAGAAGATTAATTTAGAGCTATTTAAGTAAGTTGACAGATCCTTGCTGTAAAAAAAATTCAAGCAATATATTTTCCCTGAGTATGTTACATACTTATTGATTGCCTCCACTTCATAACAAAAGTGTATCTAAAGATATGGTGAAAGGAAATTTGTTATCAATTGCCCCCATATAATCTAAAGAGATGATGAAAGGACATTCATTATATGATGCCCTCATCTCAACATTTAAATGCTAAAAATAATGAAGTGGTGAAAGAAAATTCAATGTGGAAAATGTGATAACTTCATCGGGGTACTGAATAGGCCTGCTAGCAGTGAATCAATGTCTACATACTGGACAAGGCTATTATACACGAATTGCAAGATGCTCAGATAATTTTCTCCTTTCAGCCAGATTACACTCTAAGATTATGGGATTCCATATTACACTCTAAGAGTCTCTTGATGCAAATACGATCAAATAAAAACTGGTAGAATGGCTAATCTTGTTTCGATTATCTTGCACAAGTATGAGATCGGTTGTTAGGAAGGGAAATCTATGTGAGCCTATCTCAATATTGTTGAACGTTTTAATCTTGAAATTTTTCCGAAGTTAAGGTTGAAATATTTATCCTCCTGGTAGGGTTTTCACAACTATGTCTCACAGACTAGAATAACTGACCCCATTTACCCAATATAAGGCACTAAGTCTGCACATTCTCCTCATCCCACACGGAGATGAGCTCCCCAATTGGAGCCTATGTTGAAACTAGGTCTTAAAGTTTTTACCTCTAAGACTAAAACTTTTCTCTTCCGGGATTCGGCTTTTCATAAGGTATAATCCTCGCTATTAGTCCAAAAAGACCGGTATCGAAATCCCGAAATGATTTCATTTTATAATAAAAGACAGAAATCTCAAGTGTTATTAAAGTCTAGACACACGTTCTATAAAGTACTTTTAATCACGATAAATTAAAACCCTAAAGGAGTTAATTAACCATCTTTTAACCTTTCGGGATTCGGGTTTATTCAGAACAACACATTTTCAATACATTTTGAATCGTGAAATCCCGATTCCCGATTTCCTGAAAGAAATGGAAGTCAGTCTTGATCCTGAAAGAAATGGAAGTCAGTATTGATCTTGATCAGGTTTTAGTGGTGACATACCTCATGTAAGAAATATCCCCAAAACCCTAAAACGCGAAGTCCCGACTCAATACAGAAGTTAAGGCCTAAAACTAATCCCATCACGATTTTGGGATTTGGGCTTTAGTGGCGACATACCTCATCTAAGCACGATTCCAGAAAACCTGAAATGCAAAGTCCTGACTCAATACCAATGTTTAAACAAAGCTAACTTCGTTTTAAAAATACATTTAATGGTAATTAAACTTCTTAGCTATTTTTTTTTTCGATTTCTGTCAAATGAGATCTTTTGAATTTTGATTTTAGAATTGCCGAAATATGGCCATATTAATAACGGATAGATGGTGATTTCTGTGACACAAATGCGCATCTCATAAATATTCTCTGCATTAAAGGTATTAAATTATTGGTAGCTGTGTTATTACTTTCACCATAAAATGAGTTAAAGGAAAATTAAAGGTCTATGTTTTGAAACTTATTCTCGCTCTTTCTATCAGGAGTAAGTCGCATCCATCTGAGCTTACACACCTCTCTTCCATGAAAGTTTTTTGTTTCAATACCAAATACATGGCACCAAAGAAGGGATCCAAGAAAATTGAATATACAACTGATATTTCCATCCCAGAGGGAGATGTCATATCCGACACCATGCCACATGATATCGACTCGATCAAATCATGGAGACAAATCTATGAAAATATGGATTACGAGATAAAAAATTCTGTTAACGATTCCGAGAATCACCTTCAGGACATAGCAGAATTATAACTTCACAAGATTGCAACACTCCCATGGCTCATGGCATACAACGACATGATCAATTGGGCTTTATAGAAGGTTGATATTCCAATGAGAAGCATTTTAAATGACCAAGGGGCCATCATTGGCTCATTCAGACCTCAACATATCCAGGTTATGTACAAACTCTCACCCAATCCTAAATTCATTTACAATGCCGAATTTATAACTGAATTTCAGAGAAAGGAATGCACTGAGGTAGACCAAACTTACCCTGATTTAATCAAAGGCTGGTAGAGATGTCCATCAAAATTTAGGGCAGATACCCATGGAATTTATGCCACAACTTCTTTGAACGAGTACATGGTTTATGTATCCATGATGTTGTGCAGACTCTTCGGAAAAAATAATCCCTGTAATTTCCCCGCAGAATGAGTGCCCTTTTTAGAGGAAACATCAAAAGGATTTAGTTTCAACTGGGACAGGATTTTATCTGATAACATAGCCAAAGATGTTTTAGATTACAAAGATGCAAGATCCCAAGGTCAACTAGTGGCCTTTTACATGTCGGCATATATCATGGACACATTTTTTTTATGACTCCATTTCCCCTGATGAAATGGAGTTGGAACATAACCTGCCTTGAACCCATTCATGAGGACCACTATGAGTTGTGGGAAGAAAATGCAAAAAATTTGTTTTACGAAATTTGTCATTTCGTGGTAATACCAATGCACAAAATGTTTTTCAACTATGACCCTCCTCACATCTCTGAAATAGTTTAAAAAAACCTCAAGCCAATAACAGATAGGTTCATTGAAGAAAGCTTCTCCTCCATTAGGGTTTGTGGGTGCTCAATTCCCCTTCATGCGCTTCCAAAATTCCTCCCGGATAGACTGGTGTGTAGGGAAGTGGCACACCAAATAGTGAAAGGCGGTATCAGAATATAGCTAAAGGTATATCAAAAGAAGTCCTAGCCAATATTCCTTGTGCACATTGGGAAATTTTGATTACAAAATTTGGGTCATTCCAAGGTGGAAGCAGAAGCACTTGAAGAAGTAAAATTGTTAAATATTGAGAACAAAAGGCATGACCCTTATCAACTAATGAACAAACACTTGATACACTACAATATCAAAGCATATGAACATGAGGAGTCCCCTTGGGATGACATGTTCAAAGGGACTAAAAATTATAAAGAGTTGTTGGAATGAGTACAGACACTATCGTCCGACCTGCAAACTAGCTTTCGTACCTTTCAGAAACATAGACGGAGTGGTATACCAAAATTACTACAAGGAGAAGCAATCATCCTCTCCCAGGAGTAAGAAAGTGTCCCCCTAGGCTTCGAACAAGAAGCACAGAAGAAGGGTAATCCCGAAAAAACCCCACAGGATACTGAAAGCCCCCCACCAATCAAAGAAACCTTATAGACAAAAAAGGCAGAGACCGAAGTAGAGAAAAGGTCTGGGAGACCACCCAATTCTAGTAAGCTTAACCCCCCTTTGTCACCTAGTTTTGATGTCAATACACCTAAGGAAATAGGAGGGAAAGGATCTATATATCTAGGAAGTCCCATAGCTTCCTTAACCCCCTTACAGTCAGCTTTTGGATTCCCACAGACAGGAGCTCTATTTGTTGATGACCTCACCTCTATCCCCATAGATGAGATTCCTCTTTCTGATTATTTTTTCAATAGAAAAATGAAGGTCGTTCTAAAACAAGAGATGCATAAGAAGGAGGGGAATATGGTTAAAAAGTATAAAGTCTTGATAGATAGATAGAATTTGGAGGAGGAGTATTTCGCTATATAGATAGCAGGTTCCATGGGAGCCATGGCAACAACAAACTTTTTTACTATGGGAAACATGAGAAAAAGGATAAAGAAGAGTGATAACATGATAGCTCAATTACAAGATCAGTTAAAGAATGCTAAAGAGAAAATCAGAGAAGAGGTGAGTAAAATCGATATAAGAAAGTCAGGTATAGGTTGCTCAGCAAAAGGAGCATGTAGAATAGTTACAGGCTAGGTTAAATTTGATGGAAGGTCAGGTAATAGATAAAAAATCTTTCCAGGCCCAGTCACTAGAAGTGCATTCAAAAATAGAAGTTGAACAGAAGAAATTGATTTCCAAGATAGAGATTATTCAGAGTTATTTCCAAGAAGCAGATAATGCCTTCGATAATATTATCCTAAAGGAAAAAGAAGCCAAAGAAGAAAGGGTTACTCTCCAAAAGGAAATCATATATTCGACAAATGAAGAGACATCCAAATCTACGAAAATATCATCCACAGAGTAGATCAGAGGCGACATCATGCTCAAGCTATGGTAAACCAACATAATTGAAAACAAAAGAATAGTCAAGGAAATCATAGATGATTGCGAAGAATTTTTTGATCTTTTAGACAAAGGATCGTTGAACATTGGAAAAGGAAATTGTACA